>JAAAKG020143230.1:0-11412 GCA_010014905.2 Druon quercuslanigerum
TGTGTTAAGGAATAGGAAGAGGGTGAATGAAAAATGTAAACCCTTAGGGGACACATTAGAAGCTTCCACTAACACTATTGCAGACTGTATGAAGAAATAAGAGGTTTTATTCCACATATCAACATTTTTCGTAAAAAAACGTTTCCTTTTTTACTACATAAAATATAGCAGTTAGTGACACTGTTAGTTTTTAAAAGTACACAATTTAGGTTTTCACAGTTGTAGACGCTTTAATCACGAGTTTTTTTATTGTAAGTGTTTGTAGTAGTTATTTTGAAATACTAAAAGCATGATGGCAGGAATGTCAGTATTGCTTGTTAATAATTATTGACTTTCTGTGTGCATCATATGAGAGGATAGTTCAGTGAGACCTGTGCACCTTTGAATGACAGTGCTTTTAACTTGTTACTTACAGGTCCAACGAGACGTATGGAATCGGTTAGTGGCAGAAACGCGTGCTAGAGCTTAGAATTGTTGATGTTTTAGATGAAGGAAATGAGTAGAATACGTGCAATAACAATTTGTAAATCGTATTCGAATAAGAAGATTGTATACTTTTAAATTTAACATTAAAGGATGCTACTTTTTACAGCGCGTTCATTCACATTTTTATTTTTATTACATTTTTCAATAAATAAAAAAATGCATCGAAGGTCTCACTAACTGTCATTTCTAAGATATTTCTGTTTTTATTACAAAAAAATCTGCGGATATCGCTAGATCTGTATGTGTGGCGGCGTCCTTCAAATGCAGTTTATTGAAAATAAATAAATTATGGAATTATTGTATCATTAAAATAATCAATACGTACGGAAACGTGATATAGAGAAATTTGGGACAGGAAATGAAGAATAAGCACATCAATTAGACGCCTTTTTAATGTTATATAGAGCAGTAAATGTTATACACCTGTTCGATTGTCCCCTAGTCTATCCTATTTATCTGCTTTTAAGGGTTACGTATTCGCCGGCAGAGAAACCTTTATAGTTTGGCTGGGGTGTCCGCCAATCCGTCACGAGGAGCGTTCCATAAACTACGCAGTTTCTTTGGGGGGTGGGGGGAGTCGGCGAAAGGCCATGTGTTTGTCTACATGGGGGAGTGGTGTTCCGAGATAGAAAAATGTTGACGAAAAACAATAATAAGTCTAATATATTGCGACAAAAAATAAATTGTAACCCTGACATTAGATTTTTAAACCAGAAATAATAATTTTTTACAAAAAAGTCGATTTTCAACAAAATGCATGAATTGCCAATTAGGGACTTTTCATAAACCACGTAGTACTCAGAAGGGGGGGGGGGGGTAATTAAAATGGCGCGGTAAACTAACAGCGAACAGAGAGGCGTAAAAAGTCGCTAAAACTGGGCCTCGTGGTTTAAAGAAAGCCCTCCCCCTTGTCAAAGCATCGACAGCAGTAATTTGATGAGTGTGAATTCTCTTTTGTTAAAGCTCCTTCGGCTTTAACGAATATATTATCGTAGGGCAAAATAGGTGGTGCCCGCGATGTGAGCAAATTTTTTTTAACATAATTGTAAGTTTTGTTAACATTAGTCAAAGTGCAGTTTAACAAATTTTTCGTGTTTAGTTTACATTAGGTTTATATTAGTCAAATTGTGTTTAAAATAATATTTCCTCTTTGAATCATTGTTTTCATTAATAAACTGATACACGCATGATGGACGCAGCAAGTGAGCACTGACAGAATGCATTCACTGCGCACGCGTGGAATCAGGAAGGAAAGCGACACCGCTATCGGCAGATGCTTGTTCATCTGTCATATTTTGCCAAGAAGGGAAACTCCAGAATTAAGAGGAGCGGAACTAGGCAAAGCGAGGAGAAATGTGAAAAATATGTTCACGTGTCGATCAAGTTTTCTGTGATCGCTTGCGCACAGTCAGAATTAATAATTCGACATAACGTTCTTAAAGCAGACAGTACTTATAGAGGTTCACACACACCCCTATAGGAAGCCTGGAGCGAACCAGAAGAACCGGAATTGCCCGACATGGTGTATATATTTCCTTGCAGTTCCAATCTCTCTCTCTCTCTCTCTCTCTCTCTGCCTCTCTCTCTCACGCGCACAAACACACTCCTGCCCTTACTGAAGGAGCAATACTCGCCGCCCGGATATCATTGCTTTGCCATGGCTCTGTGCTGAAATTAGTTTTCAAGATTATTTCGCGTCGAGAGTCCATTGCGATTGCCTCTTACGTTTGTATCCTCGTGCGAAGAACCACTTCCTTCTCACCTTACCTACCTTCTATTTCCCACTTCCATGCTCTTTCGTTTCCGCAATTGCATCATATACCTGCTTGCGATTCATTGATGTCTTCTATCTGCAGAATCTTATAATTACTCAATCACTCACTCCCTACGCTATACAAGTTCCTGTATCATACTTTCTTCTACTTTTCAAAAGTTGATTTAAATATTTATCATGTTTGATTTTCACTCCAGGATGGCAATTGTTCTTACTGTAGCAGAAAGGGCTGCAGTGTAAATAGGTTCATTTTAAAATTAGGTAGATTATTTTTGGTCACATTTACTTTTATCAAAAACGAAATATAATATCATTCAACGATTAAAACTTTACGCCACCCCCAACCCTTCCCCCTTGAAACTCAGAAATTTCTTTTTTTGACGTGGTAACAAATTGTAATGCAAACAAGCAAGTAGATGTCTGAATTCACGCAACAGAAAACAACTTCGGGACCGTTACTTATTACATAATACTCTGGAGGGGGGGGGGGGGTGATAACGTCACAAAGTGTTACGTAGAAGCGGGTGGCACATGTTTTGTAACACGTGACACTTCTCTTATCAACAAGCAAAATTGAAAATCGTGTCGATCCTTTAGAGACCAATATTTTTGACCTCAAAACTTTAGCAGTTGCATTTTTAACCAAATATTTGAATTTTCAAGCCACTAAGACAAATTTCTTCGAAAGCAGTTGAATATTTAACCCAAAAAGCATATTTTTCGAGAGTAAAGTTTATCTTTTCAATTAAATGAACGAATTTGCAATACCACGGAAAAACATTAATGATCTCGAACTCTACACAATTTCAGTTAAGAAAAATACGGGTATATGGTGAGCCGACCAATGAGGTATAGGTAACACAACTATACTAAGTTGTCGCGCGACCAATACACTGTTTCACATACACGTGCAACTCTAACGTTAAAGTGAAAGAGAAGAG
The DNA here is from genome assembly GCA_010014905.2 of Druon quercuslanigerum. Classification (NCBI taxonomy): domain Eukaryota; kingdom Metazoa; phylum Arthropoda; class Insecta; order Hymenoptera; family Cynipidae; genus Druon; species Druon quercuslanigerum. Next base: position 3,202 of record JAAAKG020143230.1, read on the forward strand.
TCATTTACTCGAGGGTTTTTTTATTACTTGAAGCTTCTCCATATCGTATCTTTTTTGTCAAATCTCCACGTTTTGAAACCTTCTGGACCAGAAAAAAAGGTTTGCACGAAACAATTTTCAAATCACGTTTTGTCACGTCAAAGAACTTGTATCCTTCGTGGAGCAATATGAAATTTAGGAATACAAGTTTAGTTGATACACCTATACTGGTATAGTTGTAAGGACCAACCAGCAGTACTGTTGCAAGAACTATACTTTCTAGTTCTCAGGATCAGACTATAGCTCTCTTAGCTGTATCTTTTTTTCCGTGAAATAAAATTAATTTTGTACACAAGTAGTCAAATTTTCATTAAATTCAAACAAAGTGAAGCTAAAATTTAAAAGTTTTTGGAAAAGAGTTGATCTCTAAACCGAAATAGAGAAATTTACCCAAATAAATCTAATTTTGAATTTAAAAAAAAAGATTGAATTTTCAACTATAGTGCTCAGCAAACCATGGCTTTGACGGCCGAGGCAGATGTGTGCAGTACGAGACTGTAAACAGCAGGCGAGGTCGTCAAAGGTTAGCTGAGAAGTGACACACTATGTTTTATGCAAAAACGGAATGGTTTCCGTATCCGAGTGGGTGTCGGGGTTAAAGTGTAGAATGGCTAATAGAGGGGAGGAGGGGTTCGGGGCGTAGCCTTGGTGGGTCGAGGGGCGAAGCCCTTGTGGGGGGTTCGGAGGCGCTGCCCCCCGTAAGGATAAATATAACACACAATAATTTTGAAAAACTATAACTAAAATTAAACTTATCATTAAGGGTGGGACGTGAGCTTTACACCAGCCATAGTATTGCACAGTCTACAAACATTAGACATATGAACTGCGCGTGCGTCAAAAGAGAGAGCATTGAGAGTGTCGCTACTTGGACTAAAAGCGCATGCGCACAGTCCGTAAAAGTATAATTTTACGGCCGCGGCTGGCAAGATACCCCCTCCGACAAACGAGAACTTTGCGCCCCACAAACACGCACAGAAAGATGCGAAAACCGTCCGGTTTTGCATAAAAATAATTGTATTCAACCAGAAAGGAAAGCATCAATTTTTTTTTTAAAGTCGTCGAATTCTCAACAAACTTGTTTAATTTTTAACCAAGAAGAAATATATTGTACACAAGCAGATTTAACAAAGTGGTTTCATCCTTAACTAAAATGATGAATTTTCAACAAAAGAGATTAATTTAATAGCGAAATAGACCATTTTTAACATTATATATGATTTTTAACCAAACAGTTTAATTTTTGACTAACAGGAAAAGGTAATTCAACGAAAAAGTTTAGTTTTCGAGCTACAAATTTGAATTGTTTGCATAATACTTGCCTTTAAACTGGATAAGAAGAATTTGCATCTAAAAAATATAAATTTTCTAAAAAAATGAAAACTTTTTATTTACATTTTGAAAAAACTAATTTCTAAAAACAAAAAACGATTGTTTTAAAGACTAGTTAATTCCTCAATGAAAATGATAGATTTTCAACTAAGAAAATTATTTTTTGTAAACAAATAGACGAATTTTCAACAAAACACATGGGTCTCCTCGTGCGGAATAGTATAATTTTTAACTTATCAGGGAACAATTTGTACAAAAAATGGAATAGTAAAATTTTCAGATAAAAAGATTTATTTTTAAAACCAACAAAAAAACTAATTTCCAACAAAATAGTTAAATTTTTATGTAAATAGGCTAATTTTTCTACCAAATCAGTTGAATCATCAACGAAACGTGTAATAATTAATATTCCCACCCAAAAAATATTTCAATTCGAAAAAAGGGAAATTATCAACAAAATATATATGAATTTTAAGCAAGAAAAGATTAATTTTTTATTAAAAATTAAAATTTCTGACCGAAAACGTAATAGCTATATTTTTAGTAAAGAAAATTTACTCACGGTCAATACAAGAACTAATTTTTCTACCAATAAAGATGAATTATAATCAAAATACATCAATTTTCATAACTAAAGACGTGCATTTTTAACCAAACAGTTCATTTTATAAATAAAAATTGTAATTTTCAACCAAAAATATAATGATTAAAAGGTTAGTTTAATCATAAACAACAATTAAATCAATTTTTAAAAAAGTAGTTCCGCTTACAAGCACGTAGTTGGACTTTCGATTAAAAATACCTATTTTTTGTGTAAAATGGTAACATAACTTGAAAATGTTCAAAAGATTAAGAGTTTGGATGATGACAGAATATGTATGATATTTTTACTAATTTGCGTTTTAATTCACAATAAATTTTTCTATAATTTTTCTTAATAAAAGGGATTATTTTTAAAATAAGTTTTTAAATTGAAAAATATAAAGCAACATTTTTTTATACCAGAAAATTTTAATTTTAAAAAACCCCCTTTCTCTTTTTTACTAAGTTTCTAAGTTACGACGAGCATACATTAATTATTATATTCACCAGGGTTGAAATTACCAAATTACACAAAATGAGAATTATCCTAGGCCGAAAACTGAGTTTGAGATTCTTGACTCTTAACTTTAAGATTTGCAAGGCAAATGAAATTCCAGAAAATTCAAAGAACCGGAGGCATTTGGAGTATTCATAAATTCAGGTAAACGTAATTGAAACATTATCCTCGTCAAGAACATCAAGAATTTACACTTCCTATTCTCCTGAATTTAGAACGGCAACCACTCAGCTCTCGTGTTTCAAGATGTCTCTACATTCTACATTCTATATTCTGGAACCATCTCCCTCTCTCTTTCTGCCCTTCTTATGCATTTAGGTCTTCGTTCCGCGTCACGTTGAGTTTCCGAAGGCAAATTTGCAACCGAAGATTTAATGTTTCATCAAGTTTCCAAGTTGCGAACTACCATTTGAACGCCTTTTACTATTTCGCTACCACACCAATTATGCTGACGTTAAACAATGTCATTTATAACCTAATAGCGAATTAATTCCAGTCGGCCTTCTGATTCTAAACATTCTTCCTGTACTTAATACAATGATTAAATATATAGCAAAAGTGTTACAAAACTGTAAAAATTGTTTTTTTGTTTAAATTAAAAAGAAATGATTAATATACTAGGGTCAAATGGTGTGGGGCACAAAATAAGTAAATGATTATATGAATAACTATTGTCAGAAATTCTTTGGAGATGATACCATGAACATGTCATCAGTGACGTAAAAGAAGGTTCATTAGAAAAACACATTAAATGTGACGAAATAGCTTCCCCTGCCACTTCCCTACTCATCTTCTCAACCATATCAGCCCTCCTCTCACTTTCCCTAACAACTCTTCCTTACGTCTAATAATTTCACCCACTTCGCCTCACGTCCACTCACTTCCCCTACTTCCCTTCTCCAGCTTCCCCTTTGCATTGCTACATACCCTCCGATAATTTCTTTTCACTTCCCCTACTTGTCCAAACCTAATCCCCCTACGCTTTCATGACTTCTTTGCGCAGTCGTCAATTTGCAGGCGACTACCTGCGAACCCTTCCCTCTCCACAGCATTTTTCGACGGAGCATACCCCTCCTGCGCTGGTGTCTAGAAAGGTGGTCAGTGTATTCGCGGACGCAATCCTTCTTCTTACTGTGCATGTGTCGCTGACCGCGGAAATAATTAAAATGAATAAATTAGTTTTATCTCTTGTGTCGTCCAATGGTACTTAAATGATCGAATTATCAATAGACTGACATTTCCCAGACTAGTACTCAAAGTTAGTTACCTAAAAAAGATAAAAGCTTGACCAAAAATAATGTAATTGCAATTTCAAATTTTTAAACAAATTATAAGATTACCTCCATTATTACGATTTTTTTATAAAAAGTTATTTTCCGGCTCCCCGCGGTCACGTTTTTGAATTTTCCCAGTATTCTAAAAGTAACACATTCATATCTTCCGCATGGCGTTCAGTCTCAACATCCTTTAACACAACAGAGCAAAACTTGGCAAAATAAATAAATTTTGAAACAAATACTTCAATTTTCAAAAAATATATCATTTTTTTTCAAAAATAGAACAGTTAAACTTCAGGTTAAAAAAATTAATTTTCAACAAGAAAGAGGAAATAATTAGGCTCATACAAAGAAACTAATTTTATTTACTACAGCTCTTACTTAAACGTTTTACTGAAATTTAAATTAAATAGAAATAATTATTATATATATGGGTCATTACATGGGAGATTTACAATCAAAAAAATTGTTTCTACAAAATATTTTTTTTTTTGTGTTTTAAAATAATCGTTATGTACTTTTTTATTTCAATGTGATACTCGACAATCTCGAGATATGATTTTTCAAAATTTGTAAATCGAGAAAAATCATTTGTTTTTAATCGCTCACTGTAAAAGAAGTTTTGAATAGAAAAACTCATTCTTGCACTGAAAATACGTGTTCAACCTCAAGCTTCGCAAAATAGTATAAAATACATCGGGTTATTGTTTTTTTCATAAAAATATACGTCATTTTTATAAACAATTTTATTAATTTTGAACTTAAAACATTTTTTTCTCGTTTTTTAACATACAATTTTTGTTCAAGATTCTCCAATATGCAGAAAAATTTGAGGATGAAGGAATGAAAACTCCTTGTGTTACAAATTTTTATAATCCGTCGCGCGCCTTGCAGCGAGCGACCTAACACTAGGAGCTAAAACTCCAACTAATACTTGGAGTTTTCATTTTTCCATTCTAAAATTTTTCCTGCATATTAAAGAATCTTAAACAAAAATTGTAAGGATAAAAAAATCACGGTGCAAAAATCTTCCAAGTACAAAATAAATCAAATTGTTTACAAAAATGCTATATTGTTATGAAAAAACAGGAGGTATGCTATACTATTTTGCAAAGCTTGTGGGTAAATACGTGTTTTCAGTACAACAATAATTTTTTCTATTCAAAACTTCTTTTACAGTGAGCGATTGAAAACAAATGATTTTTCCGAAAAACCAAATTTAAAAAGATCATATCTCGAGATTTTTGAGTATTAAATTAAGAAAAAAATACGTGTCGATTATTTTCCAACCAAAAACGCGAGAAAAAAATGTTCTCTAAAAAAAATTTTGATTGTAAATCTCCCATGTGACCATATATAATATTATATATGTTATATTAAAAATAATTTATTCATTTTAAGTAATCCCGCAGTGAACGCCACTCATCTTTTTGGTTGAATATACATTTATTCCAGTTAAATATACATTTTTTTCTTTGTTGAAAATTTATCTTTTGAATGTAAAATTTAACTTTTTCAGTTGAAGATTCGTAATATTATTTTTAAATTCATCACATTGTTTAAAAATTGAACTATTTTGTGGAAAATAAATGTTTAACTGAAAGTTAAACTGTTATATCATTGATATAAAGTTTGTATTTTTTGTTGGAAAATTTGAGTATTTTTTTCAAAATCAATGTATTGTGCAAGGTTTTGCTCTGTTGTGTTAAAGGTTGTTGAAACTGAACGTTATGCATTAAAGCAAATGTTTGCATTTTGCGGAAAATATAAATGTTACTTTTAGTTGACCGGGAAAATTGAAAAATTTGACCAGGGAAAATCGGGAAATAAATTTTTATAAAAAATCGTAATTTTAAAAGTATCGTAGTATTAAAAATTTGAAATGGGGAATAATTAATTTCATTTTTAGTTAAAATTGTATCTTTGTTAGGTAACTAACTTTAAGTTATTTGCTGGAAAAATTTTGTTCTATTGATAATTCTGCCATTCAACTATAATTTACGTCACAAGAGAAAAAACTAATTTATTAATTTCAAATAATCCCGCGGACAACGATACATGCGTAGTAAGAAAAAGCATTGCGTCGGCGAATTAGGTATTTTCACTTGAACCATCAGCTAAATTCACTTCGTTGAAAGCTGAGGGGAAAACATTTAAATAGTTTTTTTTTTAATTATATTAAAATTATATTTTATATTATATTAATTATATTAAATAGTTCTTAACAAATAAAAACTGTTTTTTAAATACACTTACAAACAAAAAATTAGTTTTTACGAAGATATTAGCAAAATAGGGCAAAAATTGACCGAATGAAAAATGACCGTGCATGAGGGGTATTCGCCGCCGAAAAGTGCTGTAGAGGGGGAAGGGTTCGTAGGTAGTTGTCGGCAAATTGACGCTCGCCCACTTCTTCTACCGCTTTCCCTCATGTCTCCTTACTCCCACTAATTCTCCACATATAATTACCTTTTCCTTCTCCTCCTGCAAAAATAGTGCGAACAGAAAATTTTTTCTAATGTAAAAAAATTAATTAATTATTATTTTCACTGTTCAAATAGAAAAATGTTCAATTATAAACCTTTAAAATTGAATTATACTCAAAAAGAACGTCCAATATCAAATTTTATTTTAAATAGAAAACATGGAAAATGCAAAAATTTTCTGCTGGGAAATGTTGAAAATTAAACAAATTTAAATTTAATTTGAAACTGAAAATATTTTTAGTCACCAAGAACTGTCACATTAACACTTTGTTATACTCAAATTCTTGAAGATACTCAATCGCATACTCGATGCTTTTTCTTTTTATCCGGTTTTCTTCAAGGTTGGCTTAAATTGAAGTTATTTACATGTAGAAGTGAGATTAGAAATTAAATTTACATCTATAATTTTGTTTATATCAAAAGTTCAAAAACAAAAATAAAGAATATTTTGTAATCAGACAGATATGCTGGAATCTCTTCTTTTGGTGCCATTTTCTTCGTGGACAGCTTACATCAAGACTATTATTATGTACATACCGAGATTAAAAATAGAATTTTCTATGTTATAAATCTATTTTTATACATATCTTCAGTTGAAAATAAGAAGAAAATGAGGAAAATTTAGTTATGCAGATTCATATGCTGGAAGCTTTTTTTGTAGGCCGATTTTCTCCGGGGAAGGATTTTTTTGGGAAAGACTTAAATTGAAACTTTTGAGCATTTGGAATTCAGATTAAAAAAAAGATATGCTAGGTTATGGTTTCCTTTTTCTGGCACAAGTGACTAAAAAATTAAAAAATTAAAGAAAATTTGTTTATTTGGATCACTATGCTAGCAACTTTTCTTTCAGTCATATTTTCTCCTGGAATAGCTTAAACTGAATCATAGAGAATTAAGATCAAAGTAAAATATACTATGTTGCATTTTTCTTTTTCTCATATATAATGCTTGAAAATAATAAAAATTAGAAACTTTTCGCTAACTGCTTGTTTATTCAAGTTCCATTTATGAAATTGTCGTTTCTTCGAATCCTGTTTGAGCTTTTAAAACAAACTTTAGTGTGAAGGTCTCAAAACTTAAACTTTTCCTGTGCAAAAAATATTTATTGCTATTTTTAAAGTTTAAACTACAAAAATTAAAAGACTTTCAACCCCCAAAAGCCTAATTCTTGTTAAAAGTTGAGAATTATATGATTTTTGACTAACACTTTTTTATTTGTATAAACTGGAAGTGAACATAAGTCTGGGAGAATTCAAATCAAATCAAGAGAATCCCGAAGAATTTCAATAAATTTAAAATAAGTTAATAAAAAGTCATGGTGAATTTAAAATTAATTAAAATAAATTGAAACATTTTCCAAATATTTCATTGATTTCAGTAAAATGTGTGTAAATTCAGGAGAATTCGATAGAATTAAAGAACTTATAGAAAAATCTACCTAAATTCAAATATCCGAATATGATTCTGCCTAGATGATTAACCCCTCTGTAAATATCTTTAAAATGTATTTTTGTATGTTTTTTAAATATTACAAAAATATATGAAAAACGATATCTGATTATTTGAACATGCAAATAAAATAATCTGATAATTTTGAAGAATGGTATGTAAGTAAAAAAAATCCGTTTTGCATATTCGATTTACTGGAATTCTCTCGTATTCTATCATTTTTGTGAAACATTAATTAATTTTTTCAAAGAAAGTGTAATTCGTTCACCCATAGTTCAATCTGAACTAAAATTATTTATCCTAATGTAAAATTTTATTTTTTAATCGAAGATAAACATATTCACCGTAATTAAATTTTGTATTTTACACGAGCAAAAGCAACTTTATATCAATTAAAGGCTGGGTATCAATACTACACATATCGATACTACACATTGTGCAACTCTACACAATGCGTGTAGAGTTTAAATGATGGTGGTCAACTCTACACATTAAACTCTACACATTAAAGTCTACACATTAAACTCTA
>JAAAKG020143231.1:0-11411 GCA_010014905.2 Druon quercuslanigerum
CACCTGCCCTAAGTCAGGAGAGTACTTTGAACTTTGAAATGGGGTGCGCTGGAACCCCCATAACCATTCTAGGGTTAAGGGAAAAAATCGTCGATTGAATAAAACAATTTGTAATTAATTAATTCGAAAAATGTTATTTCGAAAAAAAGGAAATTCTTTCTTGAAATACAGATACATTTGTATTTCGATGAAGTAAGTATTTTTTTAATTGAACATTTTGGCATACATATTTTTTCAGTAATCCAGTCTTTTATTTGAGTACAGGACACATTTTTGAATGATATTTTCCTGAAATCCATTGGAAGAATCGCTTACTTATTCCATGAAAAAGAAATGAATCAATGGATCAAAGCGGAGGTTTGAACGTGGATTTTAAAATTCTATATCTTTTTTAATATTCCATCTTAAAGTTGCTGGTCATTTGTTGAAAAGTCTAAATAGACTGATAGTAGAGTTAAACATTGTTTATTTTTTCCACTAAATTAAAAATTCCTTACTCTTTAACTTTGAGGTCTTTATATGAGTTGAAAATTATATTTATGATTTGAGAAAAATACAATACAATTTCACATGCTGGACAACCGGATCCTTAAATTCATTAGCATAGTAATTTAGCCTCGAGGTTACTCGAAAGTTAAAGTTCGCTGGAATAAAGACCTTTTGCTGACTGCAAAGGAACCGAAAGCCAAGTTAAGTAAGAAGAGGTCCCGAAACTCGAAAAGGAAGCTGGTTCGCGCGGAGAGCTACCGTGCGACCAACTTTTCAATGATTTACGGGTCCTCGACAATGACGAGATACCTACGAGTTATGTACACAAAGCATAAGGTAGCCTCATAAAATAATAAACCATCTATTAAGGTTTCCGCGGTCCCGATGGTCCAGTGACTGCACTGTTACGCTCCATGTTCTTCCTGACACTGTTACGTTATTTATAACGGGCGGAACTAATGTCCATCGGATATCCAGGATTCCTCGCGATTATCAGCCATGACTGAAGAGGTTCTACAACTCGTAATGACAAGATGACTTCCTGAAGCCTCAACTTTCTCGTCACTCGTCAAGAGCTTAACTTAAATTATTGAATACAAATTATTACAAAGCCATTCCGGAGGCAAAATGCTTTCTCTCTTCTCCAATAACCCTTCCTCTACTCTATTGTATTGACTATTCCTATTGCGAGAAGAAGGATGCAGTGTAATATAATTTCTTACAATTGAAGCGGAGAATGTTAAACGGTGCTAAGTTCAGTCAACCTAATTTTACAGGAGCGGCCAAAAACCCTTCTAGGGGAAAAAATTACAACGGATTGAGTAAATTATTTTTCTTTTGTGTAGGGCTGTAGGTGGATGGATCAGTTTATTAACCATTGGGTAAAAAATAGATGGCAATATACATGTGCATTTATGCATTTAAGAATCCAATTGAAATGATAATTGACTTAGTACGCTTGAAATTTTTTTTAATCTTGAGAGATATACATGAAAGATTGTTTGAAAACAAGAATCAAACAAATGTTGGTTGGTTTAACAAAAATATTAATGGACCTCTACACATTTTTGGCAAAATCGACCAAGTATTCCATCTCCCAAAAGTTTTCGATGAAACAACTAAAAAAATTTGTTTATATTTTTTTTCCGTTGCATGAGTATATTCTATGGTTGAACCAACACAAATCGTGCTGCTTTATATATTTTTTTTTATTTCATAATTAAAAAAATATCTATACAATTATGCCTCTTTTCTGTTTTTAGTATGATTCGATATATATATGTTTCTTAAATCATTAAATACTTTGTAAAATCATATAATGCACGTCGAACTGTTAAAAAATTGAATATTTACTATAACTTATTCATTTTAGTTTCAATTTTTTAAATTAGAATATATTTGCATTATACACTTCGACATTAAATTTTCGTTGGAAAAATTGGCATAACTTTATTTTTTTTCTGTAATAGGTGCAAGAAAGCAAGCACGGATGACTTTTAAAGAAAAATCAATTTCGTTAAAAAAGTAAAAAGTTACCGAAAAAATGTATTACACATTAGGATGAGTGGAAAGAAATTCAGAAATAAAAAATAGCCTAATGCAGAAAATTTTCATCTTTAATGATCTAATCAGCAACTATCACTAATTAAACCATATATTGTTAACACAATAAAAAAATAATTAAAAATGTTATACTTTAAATCCAGAAATAAACTTAAATTTATATAGATGATCTTAAATTCAGCAACAATTTATCTGAAAATCAAGTAAAAATTATCAGAAATTAAGGAAACGTTCCAATACACATTAAAATAAGAATTTTTATATTCAGACAAATTTATGATGAATTTCAGTTTGTATCTGAAGTTATATTTACATATTTTTGAATTTAAGCACGGAAAAACGCATAGTTCAAATAAAAAAGTTATCAAAAATAAGAAAAGAACAATAAAAATATATTTAGAAATATAGGATTTTAAAAAAAATTGGATCGTCAAGTGAAATTTGTTGGTTACAAGGAAATACGTAAAAATTGTATAAATTCTCGCCCAATCTTTGGAGAAGAATACAAATTTTAAAACAAGTTCTGCCATTCTTATTTTAAATTTATTTAGGTGTTTTTAATCTTTATAGTTTAAGCGTAAACTGCGAAATCAATTATAAATTTCATTTTCCTGTTTAAATGATTGCTATTTAATTAGCTTAGCTTCCTATTTAATTAATAATTATATTCAATCTTTCAACATTTCTAATTCAGCTATACAATACAAAATCTTTGTTTTAACGTGTTATACGTGTGATTATTTAATAATAATAGTCAAAGTAAATTATGCTCAAATATCTATAGCTTAAAAGATTTCGCTAATGATAATGGTTCATTTTCAACAATATTTGTGGCCAGACCAAGGATAAATAATAAAATATCTTTGGTTCAGCTATAAATTTGTTTGTGTGAGATGCAACTTTTTTCAATATTTATTTTCTCTATAAAGTATTAAAATAATATATATAGTTAGACATTAGTCCATTTAAGTGTTGATCAGTAACTTACACTGCATCAAGTAATGAAGATTGACTGATACAAACAGTTATTTTAATTGTATTTAATGAACCATTGACCTTGACTAAAAAAACAATTGATCTGTTTCTCGGATATCAAATAACAATCAATCAACTCTGTTGACTACAAAGAAGTAACTTCAAGTGATTTTCTCGGATTGTCTTAATACATAGATCTATATAATATACACATATGTTATACTGTGAAACCGTCAATACTACAATCAATATCATATAAACATCAAAATTTTATTTACAGGGTCAGATTATCAGTATTGTGTTGAATATGAAAGACGAACGCTTCTTAATTTCAGCTTTCTAAAGAAAAGACTTAAACAATTCAAATGTTTCTAAGCGGATATTGAGGAAATATTAGGGATAATTAAAGGGTGGAAAGGCAAAAAGGAGGTAACTGACAAAATCGCAATTGTGCGAAAGATCGAAAAAATATTGTTTAAAATTGAAATATAAATTTAATAAAGAATTTATTATAAAATTCTGCTTCCGAGCATTGGTTAAGTTTCATTGAAAATAAGCGTTCAGTTATGAGAAAATATTGTCCAAAGGTGATCATGTCAGGTTGACAATTTTTTTAGACTGTCAAGGTAGAATGGAGACAGAGTGATAAAATTTTGCATCCCTGAGCTGCTGAGTTGATGTCGTTGATGTCGTTAACGAACACAGAGAAAAACAGTTTCATCGGGAAAAGATATTCAGTTCCAAGGAAATCGGATTTCAATAAGACGATATCACAGTGTGAGAAACAATTTTTCGATTTTATTTAGTAATAAATAATAAAATTGATATTTTCTTGTTGTTGGACCATAAAGATTGAAGATATTGAAACATAGTAGCCTTCCGTAGATATCATAAGAATTAGTTTGATTACAAAAGTCTTTATTTTTAATGGATATGAAAATCTTTTACTGTATTGGTAGCATAAAAAGTACGATTTTGAACAAATCCTTTTACTCAATATGTATTTGAATTTTGGAGAATTTTCTAGTAAAAAACCCCATTTTTGAAAAATTTTCAGTTAAACTTTTGACTTTCCACCCTTCAATTATCAAAATTTCTCTGTAGGCTACCCATAATATTCAAATTAAACAAAATTGTAATTGAATTGATAAGTTTAATACGTGGAACTGATACTAAAGATTTTTTAAATTTATAAAGTCGAAGCATTGGCACCTTAAGAAGAAGTAAACAATGCGCATGATTTGGAACTAACATTCCTTCTAAAAAAAAAAGGTCCACATGTGAAATTTAAAATGCTATAAAAAGTATTGTCTGGTAAACCGAAAACCCTGCCAAAGTTACCGAGGAGCAGTAAAGATAGATTGCATTGGGAAAATCTGATGATTTAGTACCAAATGGCCCACTGCCATTATTCCTTCTGCTTCCACTTGCCCTTGGGTGAAAATAGTGGAAACCAGAATCCCTATTGAACAGGGTCTCTGAAGTATATAGTTGACCGCTGTTTAACATTTGCTTTAGCCTTAAATTTTTTTGATCTCACAAATAGAAATTATTTTATGTATAATAACTCAATCATTATTATGTCAATTGGAGTATTATTCTGATATATAATTTCGGAATTTCTGATATAAATACGAAAAGAAGTGCTATGAAGCAAACTTATCCTTATTGAGAAATCTGAAAAGTGAATTTGTATTCATTAGTTATTCTGTAAATTAATAAGACTTATTTGATCAATAAATAACAATGAATCATTTGAGTGATTTGATAATATTGCGTGTTGTTTTTAAATTTGAAGGTTTGCAGTACAGAACTAGATAAACAACAATTATTCTGAAAACGGGATTTTCGCATACAAAAGTCTTTAAAAATGTGCACGCTATGCGTGCATAATCTCATCGGGCGCTGCGTGGGTGGCTCACTTCGCTCGAAAGTTCTTAAAAAGCATCGACAACTGTAATTTGTTGAATGTGAATTCCCTTTAGTTAAAGCTCTTTCAGCTTTAGCGAACACATTCTCATCACGTATCTCGTGCTTCGCACTCGAATTTTTCTGAAATGAAATAAAGTAAAAATTGTATTTACCTTGATTACTTTAATATGTTTCTTATTTTGCATTAAATTTTATTCTTAGCTACGCTGAAACATGTATAATTTCAATAAATATTTTATTAAAAAATTAAATATAAAAATTCATAAAAAATTTGTAGGTTTTTCTTGATTGAACCCCTTTTGTCTCATTTCTCTTGCAGCTTGTGTCGTTATTCCAACAATTTAATTATTTTTATTTTCAATGTTGTTTTTTACAAATAAAACAAAAAACACTTATCCTATACAAAATTAATTCATTACAAATTTGTAGATCTTTTGTAGGGCACACTTTTCGTTGATTAATATTTTTTCGTATCTTGCTTGGGTTGACCGTAAAATGATTCTTTTTGCATAATTTCTTTCAGGGGGCCTCAAAACTGCGACATATTATGATGAAATCCAGGAAAGTCAATTTTAGCATAAAACTAATACCTTTTCATTATGGATGAAAACGTAAAAATCAAATGCGTATTACGTTAAAAGGAATTTTTTCTAATGCTCATGTTTTTACTAAGATCTTAAATCTTCATTTTTTACAATAAGCCATTTTTAATTTATTTTTTGAACTTAACATTTTGCCTTACAATCAGAAACCATATTTCTTTAAATTATTATCTTTTGTTTATAAAGAAACATATACCTTTCTTCTTTTTACAAAACTTTCAGTAAAAAATCATTTGTCACCGTGCGATACCATTACACCTATAATCTTTATTTTCCCGGAACAAAATAATTTTTCGCATGAAAACTTTTTTATTCTTATTCAGCCTCCCCATATCTCTGGAGCAAGTTTTTACTATTTTTTAAAATTGAAAAGTATGTCTTCAGTCGCTATCCAAAACGATTTTCAAAAGCCATGAAATAGGAACCTCCAAATTCTTGAATGATTTACTCGGAATCGGTTAATTTTTTCTAATAAAACTCATTTTCTCCCAATTAAGCAATTCAGTGACTCGAGAGCAAGTTTGTATTTTTTGTTTAAATTGCAAATTGCACTTTTTATCGTAATTCGTAACCAAGCCTGTTCCCATTTTAGGTTTTTGTCACTATGAGATTATAAACTTCCACATTCTATTTCTAGGAACTGAATAATATTTTTTATTCATATTTTTTTGGCCTCAATTTACAAACACTTCAGTTCGAAAGGAAACTTTTGTTTCATCTTTAAATGTTGATTTAGATTCTAAAGAATGTTATTTTGCTCTTCTGAATATTTCCGATTTTGTTGCTTATGCAGTTATGTACAAAGAGCAACACTAAATCTTGAGGCCTTTAAAAAATTAAAGTTTTCTAGTAAGGATCACGTTTCATAAACGAAGTCCTCTAACAACTAAACCCCAAAGCAGAGAAAGCTAAGAAAGATGTAACGCTACTGACCTAAAGAAATGTAAGTTGAAAGAGGAAGCTCAGTGAGGATTTATGAGCTCATATTTTACAGGTAAGTAAAAAATAAGATTCTTTACCTTTATTTTATAAGAACTGTTTCATGAATTAAAAGCAATGACAATTAAACAAGATATGCGTTGCATTGTATTGGAAACTGTGCAAAGCATTGTCTTAAAGAATATGCGATTGTGCGATACTTATATTCAATCGGATTATAAAATACCGTAAAACAGTTTGAAATCTAAAGGTAAAATATGGTTTACCCTTCTCAAACTAACAAATAAGTAACGCTTTCAATTACTTCAAACACCAGTTTTTATGAAGCCCCCCCCCCCTAAAAATTTTTATACTACACTAATTGATTTTTGTTTTCCAAACTTCGGACTACTTACAAATCTTAAGATTATACAAACTAAATATCTGACACCTCATACCTAAATCTGACCTCTGATGGAAGAACATTTGATATCGCGAAAACAGAAGCTCCTGCCACCCCAAAAGTGTATTAGCTAATAAAATTCGGAAGCCGGACGTTCAGCCAATGACAATAGGACGCGAGAAAGGGTCGTAAAGCCTCGTGACGATTATTTATGTACCAATAAAACTTTCCACCAACGAAACGAGAAGCCTAAGACTAAGTCACTAAGCGCATTCTCCTCATTGTCCAACTTGGTCGGTCAAGGTCGTGTAAGAGGAACCAAGCAAATGTACGAAACGAAACGAACCTATGTTACGTGCAAGAGTAAGCAGCAGTTGACGAAGCGGAAGCCGAAACGGTGAAAATGGGAGGAAACAAGAAAATGGAAGATAGGTCTCTCGAAGAAATGTACATTAAGAACGAACTGGCGCGTGCCGGACCAACGGGGGGTGTACTAAATATTTTGGAAATATTGACCGAGTCCCGAAATCCAGCGAAACTGATGAAAAGAAGATTTACACCGGCGCTGAACAGATTCGTTTTTCTCTCATGGGTTAGGAGGGCACTAGGTCCTCAAGGACACGTGAAAACGCTTTCTTATTTTGTTAATGTTACAATTGGTCTCGCACCTTGCACGCGCTCTCTTGATAATGGGTTTGTTCCTAAACTGAACGAAAATGCATAAGTCCCTTCATTTTCAACATTTGAAGACAATTTTCAATCCTGGTATTCGTCGATGAAGCCACGAGAATTGTTCACAGAGAATAACATTGTCAAATAATATTGCTACAATGATTTGCAGATATTCTCAGCTAACAATGTTATTAGCTGAAAGTGCAAATATTTTCAGCTTATGTCATTGTTAGTACCACTTTAAATTGTGAGCTAATTACTATTGGCAGATACTATAAAGTTATACAATCTACAAAATACGTTTATTAGGTATCATCGCCAGCTGATACTACAGATTTTCTCAGACGAATTATGCACCCAGCACATTAAAGTGACATCAGCAAATATTTTTAGTTGACAATCCTTGACGTTCATTTCACTTGCAACATTTGTCATCAGTTACTTTTAGTTGCATCTATCACAAACTGTATTGTTTGCCGCAACAATTGCTGAAGTTTCTTATTCTAATTTTAATGTTCCTGATTGAACTCTAGAACTTGTTAAAATGTGAAATTAAAAAGAAGCGTGCATAATTGAGCAAACCTATGAAATTGCAAATTGGTCTTTCAGTCACGTTCTTTTTCAGGTGGAAACATTAAGCATCCATGACGATGTAGCGAGTCAGTTACGTTGACAAAACACTGTCTTCCTACATCACAACAAACACTCCAGGACGCGTCAGAGCGGATGAGTTCTAGAAAAGGACTCGTGAGCCCAGGAGGTCCTTTCACCGGAGGAAACTGTGCCGAAAAGAGATTTTCCCTTGGGATTAGAGACGCCCCCTGTCGCACTAGTCCTCCTATCTTGAATCCTGTTACGGTGAGCGTCAAAATATTGTGTCAAGGACACTCGGGCTATTGTCAAGTCCACAAGAGTAGAAGTCACATTAAGTAGTACATAGGACAGCAGGAACAAACAAATGACAGCATTGGCCCAAGGAACTCGTGTCCTCGACCTAGTCAGTCTACTATAGGTTATTAGGATCTTTGAGTAGCACTGATCTTTCCAAAAACAGGGTTTAAAATTGACAGAGACCTCAGACAGTAATGTACTACAACTGTACACATAATGCTTCTCAGATGAAATAATTGTCGACGGTCACATTCTTATTGAAATACAGTATCGGAATTTTACGAAACATGTATGTTTTAGCAATTGACTATTTTTGCATATTACTCTCCATAAAATAAATTTGATGAGACTGAGGAACTTTTTAACAAACTGCAAGTCGATAACGATCTGTCTGGTGGCATGTCGACTATAATTTGAAGCTTGATTTGTGCAAGTCGCAGTTTGCCAAGCCTCTATACCATTCCGGAGCGATGATATCGCTGACGAGGGCCGCCATACTGGCTGCCAAGTGCCACCCAATCCAATTGGGTGGCCATGGGTGATAAAGGTGCACCGCCATCTTGCCTATTGCGCGCACGCGAGTTTCATTCTTGTGTATTCTCGCGTGGAGATATATACGACTGGATGAATGAGATTAAGACAAATGCATCTTCGCAGCCGATAAAGCGGATTCGGCTGGCGGAACACTGCCGCCTTCGCGACGCTTTCCAGATTTATCGCTTTCATATCTGCTATACGCGGCATATGATAACCGGAAATTGTCTCCGCAGTCTCGAACGTTTCCTCGGCTGCTGCTAAATTGGAGAAATAATCTTGGATCGAGGGAATGTAAGTGACCTCGATTACCTACCCATCTCGTAAAAATTTGGAAAGTTAATTAGAGCACGAGATTAAATGATTGGGGATAAAGCTCGATCTGATTATTTTAGTGGCTAAATGTATTTTCATTATTGACCACTATACCGGGAAATGAAGTGCGTCGAAAATACAATATTTTTTTATATCTTCATAGGAGATCAGTCATGTAAAATAAACTCCCGTTAACAAATATTTATATTCATAATAATATACATAATAATAATTGTGATGTAATTTTTGTGCAAAAGAACTGAATTCCATTAGTTAATAATTAAACTAAACGTTCGGTACTTATAAGGGTGGCCCTCGTAGATCACAAATTGGATGTTTTTTTTACACATAATTAAAAGAGAAATATTTATGATATTTAAAGAATTAATGCTTCATTATAAAATCATTTAATTTTTATCAAGAACCCGGCCAAAACAAAACAAAATACTTTTGCAATTATGCATCTTACGTATACCTAAATATTAAACGGTAGATGACTCAAATACAATGCTATACAATAATAATGTTGCTAAATGCAATGTTGCACTGTAGTTAGTTGCAAATGTTGCAATAATAATAATGCTGAAAGTTTCAAGGTTGCTACAGAATTCCAGTTTAAAAATTCCTCAACTTTTGCAGGTCTTCAAGGGCTACATTGAAAAAATTTAAGTCAATTATTATCTCAATCGAATAATTTTGAAGATGTTCATTATAAAGCACCGCAAGGAATCTTATACTTGAAAATTGAGCATGTTTAACAATTATTTATAAAATTGCAAAACATACACAAACTGCTAATTGGATAATTAATTTATCAATTAAACTTATTAAAAAAAAAAAAAGTGGTTTACAAAAACAATAAGCGCAGTTATTGCTCATATATATATATATATATGTGTGATTTCTATTAAAGGGATTTTCAAAATAAAGACTAATCAAATAGATTTATATATTGTATGGGTGCGTTCAACATGAAAAGGGGCCTTATGGGCTTTTCTAATTTAGGAGATATTCGCGTTTTATCGATGTCGAGGTCCTAAAATGAATTAATTGGGACTATACTCAAATGCATATAGTAATTGGAAGTAGATATATTTCATGTTTGAAAAAAACATGTGTGCAACTGCTTATGTCCATAAGGGCACTTTTCATACGGACGCCTACGTATAGAGAATTTTTTAAAGAATAGAATCAGCTATCATTGTTAAAAATTAGGATTAAATAATAATTCAAGCTTTTTCCTATGCAATATTATTTATATGCACTGATGTACTGAGAAAAATGGATTTTACCTTTATGACCTTAGATTTTAAATGTTAAGATATATGAGACATATTTTAAAAGGCCGTAGCAGGATAAGCGCATGGTCTGGGTGCCCCCGCTCGGATGTAATCCATATTACGGGGGCAAGTGGCTTTCCCTGTAAGATAAATTTACCCTAAGTATCAACTAAAAAAAAATTTACGAAAGTTATAAACAAGTTTAAAAAAATTTGTCGAATGTCAGCAGTAAACAAAAAGAAGTATTTTTCTATCTATACTTATAATCGATGGACCATTGCGTATAACTTACTGCGTCATAAGCTAAAAGTTAAGTTGGTCCCTCATTCTCATGGAATTGCATACAGTTGAGGGGCCAAAAAGTAGTTTTTATTTTTTTAAACTATGAAGTAATGGTTTTTTCATTTTTAGTAATGTTTTGAGCATGATATAGCAGAAAAAGTGTTGGTGTTCCAGAAGTACTTCCTTTTAAAAGAATTATTTAAAAATTGTAATAATTTTTTTTATCCTCTTATAATCAACAGAATTGATTATTGCATTTTTTCGGAACTCCCTTAGTACCCTCTATAACATATATTTTGACCATCATGATCGGTAAAGCCGTTTTCAAGAAAATTGGATTTTTCGATTTTTCAAAATTCGTTTATAACTTTCGTAACATTTTTTTTTTAGTTGATACTTAGGGTAAATTTATCTTATAGGGGAAGCCACTTGCCCCCGCAATATGGATCACATACGAGCGGGGGCACCCAGACCATGCTTACACGGAGAAAAATGGATGTTTAAATGTAGATGTTCAAAGGGTAAGATTGTCCCACCTAACATCCAGATATTCAT
>JAAAKG020143232.1:0-11411 GCA_010014905.2 Druon quercuslanigerum
GCTTACTCTAATTCCTTTACATTCACGCTTCTTAAGGAGCGAGAAAGACAGATAACCTACGTTCCACCGGGCCTGCTTAATGGTGGAATATAAATCATATATGTTTATATGTGTGTTGAAATAGCATCAATTTCTTAAATGCAAGGAAATCCATCTGACGTAATTATCGATAGTAAACAGATTGAACAAAGTACCATGTTCTATGGATCTTTGATGAGTATACATTGATTTTTCTTTGGAATTACAGGTATGTATACAAATCTATCTTGGAACCTAAATATTTACATGAAGCGTTATAATTCACTTTATTTTATTCTCAATGAAGATTATAGATATTAGAATTTTTGGGAATTCAATAGGTTATTCATACAATAAAGTTAAATACAATTTTTAAGTCAGTCGCTACGTAACGCAGTATATTGTGTAATTCAGTAATATATGTAATCATCATAACGTTAATTAAAATTCAAGCTAGCATTAGATTTATAAATCAAATTTCATATAATTGGAATGCTGCTCTAAATTATTATATATTGTTCTGGCGTATTATATTATTGTATCTTTATTTGGTTCCTCATTAGGATAAAAATCTAATTAATATTAATCATTTCTTTTCATTTTAGTGAGATAAGGGGAAGTGTTTGTATCTCAAGTGTTTTACTTTTAATCTACCTTGTACGTTTAAATTTATTATTAGGTTACTGTTTCATCCCTCAGCCCTGAAGTTGTTTTAAAAATGTTGGGATTCTCCTAGTCAATGTCTCCTCCCTCTTGATTCATTAAAGACATTTAGAAAGGGTTGAGTTTAAGTAAAGTGAAATTTCAGATTTATTTACTGTATTTGCAAATTTCGCAATTTCAGTTGGTATACATAATTTGCCATAAGAGGTTGTTTTGCATGTTTGTTGAAGTTAGACGTTGGTAAAGAAATATGTAAAATGAGTATTTAAAATTGCAAAATAATTAGTCATAGGCATCTATGAATTGTGTGTTGTGCGCATAGAGTGGCATCATATGGATAATCAGTTTTTTTATTAAAAGTGGAATCAAAAATATCTAATTTTTGGCATTTTAGGTGTCTCAATTTTAAGATATGAGTACGATTGTAATTTCGACGTATATACAAACGTGGTATTTCTTGAAAATAAGGTATTATCTGTTGGACAAAAGGGGTGCCATCTGGAATGTGAGCAGATTCAAGTCATACGCGAATTTCCGAATTAAAACGACTGATTTGATATGTTTTTAAATCTTTTTGTAATCTTTGATAGTGTCTATTGCAGCTTTCTACTTCGGGGGCGTCAAAAAAATAAGGTGTAAATTTGTTATATTGTCCAGAAATAATTGGGCCATAAATCAAAAAATCATTCAAGTTAGTAAAAGTAAGGGCGTTCCAATCAGTTAAAGGAAACCGAATATCTGGTAATTTCTCAAAATAAAGTTCGCGTGTTTGAATAGTATGAAGATGCTGGTAGGAATAATGTGAGCTTAGTATTATTCTTGACTCTGAAAGAATTATGTGGAAAGTTAGAAAATTTAGTAGAATCATCGTGCTCCTCGAAACATGACCTGAAATAAGAAAAATTTATTGATATATTTGAACTGGATTCAATACGTTGATCACGCACAGTAATAGAATAAAAATTGTCTAATGACACAGGCCGTCGTTATTTGGTCTGGTAATAGGACTTGATTTCCTTAAAAGTGTTTCTCTAAAGTATTTTACATGCAGTGAATTAAATTATAATTTCCAAACTATGATTATGCGAAATATTTACTATTTTTCGGAGATTTACTGAATACAAAAGAAGTATGGTGCAGGTAAGGTTCGATTTTCACAAAAATCCTCGAGATCATTAAATGCAGCTAAAGCTGCACACCGCTTGCTCAGGGTTAAAAGCCATTTGATTAGGTTCCTTTTGTGAATTAGAATCTTTCTAATTTTGTGTAATTGGTTTCATGTGCGATAATTTAAGACGATTCAATGTGCACTACTTTTAGAGAATTCTTTATGTTAATTTTTCCGTTACCTTTTCCAAGGACTTCTAAGACTTCATAAGAGCATGTACATTGATCTAACAGTTTTTTTTTACTTCCCCCCCTTTTGCTAGAAACACATGGTCGCCTACTCCAAAGTTTTGAGGATTTGTTTTTATGTCATAATATATTCTGGATTTTTCCTTAGCTAAAATTAGATTTTTTCGGGCTAAAGCCCTCACCTCATGAAGACGTGTTACTAAATTGATCATATAGCCATTATACGTTGATAACTTTTAAAGTTCTGTTGCAGGATCGCTAGAAGGTTGTCTTGCTTATTTCCCAAATACTAACACATAAGAAGTGCAACGTGTGTCCCCATGTACACTGGTATTATAATTAAAGTTTCTAATTCTAACCAATCGTCCCATTCAGCATGTTTCTGAACAAAAAGTATCAGATATTCGCCTAATATATGGTGCGATCTTTCCAATGATCCGTTAGATTGAGGGTGGTGAGCGGTTATTCTAAATTGCTTGATTTTAAATCTTGTTGATAATCGCTGAGAAAATTAGCTAAAACATTACTTCCCTGGTCAGTTAATGCAGATCTTGGTGCGCCATATTTGTCGATAAACCTTTTAATCAAGTCATCAGCTACAGTGCCAGCAAGTTGATTAGGCGATAGTGCCGCTATACAAAATTTTGTAAAATTATCTTGAATAGTCTGAATATATTCATCTCCTGATGTAGTGATTCGCAGTGAACCCACATCGTCCATGGCAATATTTTCAAATGTTGTACTAGGTGCATCTGTAATTATCAACGGATTCTTAGTTTTAACCCTGACTTAATTCTTGAATTGACATTCCAAGCATTATTGAATAAACCTTTATATATCAATCTTCATATTTGCCTGATAATATTTCTGACGTATTCTGTTGTTGGTTTTTGTGACACTCTTATGTCCACCTATTGCTGAAGAGTGAGCTTCTTCTAAAACTGCTATTTTTTTGTTCCTCAGTTGGATACTAATCTATTCTTTTACACATGATAACTTTAGTATTTGAATCTTTAAATGCTGAGCCCAATATAAATAATATTTCTTGCCAAGATACATGATTAATTTCTCCGGTTTTTGCTAAGCTAATTAATCTCAACTTTAATTTTTCTGCCATTATTTGCAATGAATAAATCGCTGAACTAATATTTGTGAAATTTTCAAAAAGATTACCTTTATTTTCGTCTTCAATTGTAAAGGCAATATGATATTGTTGACCTCTCTTGATTTCTTCCGATAATCCCACTTGTAGATTTGAAAATTTTGGCAATTCTCCTCGGGTTTGAAGCATTCTGGAACGTTTGGCAAGTGGACTTCCATCAGTTGCTAAAAATAAGTGTAATTGTCTTTTCTCATGAGTAACTGATCAGAACATTCAATTCTGTTTCGTCCTTAAATGTTCCGTAAGGCACAGGTGGAGGATGGCTGCTTTCATCCTTATATATCTCCAAAGCATTTCTTGTTTTTGGTATTTCTATTTGTGTTACCTCCTTAAAATCGTCCAAAGCATCTTTTATACTTAGATTTAATTGGACATTTTCGTAAATATCCTGTTCCTTATCATCATTTTCTTGAACATCTTCTTCACCTTCTTCCTCTTCACTAGGAAAATTAGAATCTGCTGCACTTTCTTCAATCTATATTCCCTTTTTTGGTATCCTCCTATTTTTTCCAGCAGGGGGGAAATAAATCTACTTCTAGTAGTTTTATCCATGCTACCTTCATTAAAAATAGAACGAGCTATCATTTCAGCTTTTTTATTTGGATCATTTTCATTTTGTATTTTGCACTTATCTTTTCGATTTAATTCTTTGCCTCTATGTTTCCACGAGTGACTACTGTACTCCGTGTCTGCAATTCGCTTCCCTTATTTTGTGTGAAATTCAAAAGCCGATTTCTATTTTTGATTTCATCAATTACTAAATCTGAACTCTTGATAGATTTCTTATACTTCAGACACATTAACTCATTAAGATTCGGGCGGGCGCAATGTTAATTCGAACATGATCGGGCGCAATACATCTGACAAATTAAAATTGCAATTCTTTCGAGATCTTATGAGAATATGTATCAAACTGGACTTTGCACTTATACTATCGTTTATTGCTGTTTTTAACACAAAACTACAATATTTTTTAGTAGTTGTCAATATAAATATATCACATTGGAACAAAAATCAAAATGAAAAAAAATATATTCTTCTCAATACAGCAACTTATTTAAACATTATTTCCAGTCTTTTGTTGACTTCTTAGAAGCATAATTAATCCATAATTAATTTTAACGTGATTATATGAAAAGAGTTCTGCACCTAGAATTCCATCATAATCTACAGGTACTTCGTTAGGAATTACATTGAATATGGTAAAATACCCGAAAACATTCACTTCAATTTGTCTTTGAGTCTATACACGGTGAATATTTATTCCAGTTAATCTAAGTACCTGTGCCTTATTTATAAATTAAATACCCTAAATAGAACGTTTTATAATTTTATTTAGTCATGCACCTGTATCTACCCTCGTGCACACAGGATTGTTTACTCCTTCAATAGTTAAAAGGACAGATGATAACGAACTTTCTATACTTAGGTTCACTTTTTCTGTTCTAACTTTTGGTTCTTTTTCACTGACTGCAATGGGTACATTTATTTCTTCGCAGTTGTAAGGTCCCTCATTGCACCGTGAGTGAGGGGGGTTCTCGCGTCTGCCTGGTTTGAATATCCTTGTTGTTGTGTATTTTGTTGAGAAAATTGTTGTAAGTTTTAACCATCAACTGTAATTTTTGAAAAACTATTTTTAATCAAATTTATTGGCTTGTGGCAAGACGTCTTGGTTGCCATTGATCTTGATTGTCACGTTCCCGTCTAGAACATGCGTAAAATGTATTTTGGGGTCCAGTCGAATGGTGTGGACCGCCAACTGGTAGTAGATACAGAGAGTTCCCCTGAGTTTGAAATGTAGGGTACGGATCTAAGGGGTTCGTTCTTTGACCTAGATATTGGTTAGAAGTGTTTTCCCGTGTCTGCCCTTGGAGGCTACGATTGGGGAGGTTTTGCTCAGTCTAGCCTAGAAAACGACAGGTGGGGGCTGCGTGTCCCTGCTTCCCACTTATTTGATATCTTAAATGTATTTCTTTTTGCACTGCAACTATACTCCCCGATTTTAATAATCCCTTATCATTGTTATTTTCTTGGTTTCTGATTTTCTGGGAGGCTCTAAAATTTCCGTCTTTCGGCAATACTTTTCTAGCTGATAACCTTCTTTCTACCTCAATGGCTGCGTCTACTTTTTCCTAAAATGACCTTTGTTTTCCTATCCTTGATTCTAATTCTGGTCATAACCCACGCAAGAAACAGTCAGTAACATCTGTAGCTAAATTTCTTCCGAAAGTAGCATCTGTTTGTCAATCATTCCTCATTTAGGAATCCTGACAGAGTTTTTTCCCTTGTAGTTAAATCCTTATCTATAACTGTCTTATTGAAAAGAGATTGAAATACAAGCGAGGCCGCACCTATAAGATTTGAATCACGAATATCGCCCTCTATTATAGCAATCTAATATTCCAAATTTTCTAAAACTACTGAATGTATTGAATCACCGTCGTCGATGAACACAGTTTCACTTAATTAATCGCGGTGAATTGGATTACCTAAACTAATTATCACACTTTTATCTTGATTTCCCGCAGAATGCAGTGGAAGTGTGTTACTAAATTAAGATTTTTTTGATTGATTTTTGAACTATCGAGATTTGGAACACTTGAAATATTTGTACCGGAAGCACTCTCACATAATGTAAGTAATGTTTGAGCGAAATTTCCTTGAATTTTATTCTTTCGAGTTTCCTTATCTGATATTGTTTAAATTAATTATGAGGGTCATAAAATAAGTATCAGTGCATACCCATGTCTCAACACGAGTCCTAATTTATTTTGTACACCAGAATAAAAAAATGTTGAATATTAAAGAAAATGTTTAAAATATATATAAATAAATAAAAGTTTATCATAAGGACAACTGCAGGATTTCGCCGGGAGCGGGTGCTAACTTAACAAATTTTACCCGATCCCAGCGAAATCGCGTTAAAATTTCAGCCATAATCACGTTTGACGACCGTGAGATATATGCTTACAGTCTGTGGTGGAATCAATGCGATGATCCGGCAAAAGTTTTGTGCTTCCTGAGAACACGGAGCGACCCAAGTAGGACAGCCTTCTGCATTTTCCCTGCAAGTGTTTTAGCATATTTTTTAAACGCTTTCTTTTCATTCTCCTTGGCATTCATGTTTTTATCAGCTGTTGCCGAAAATTCGATAGCAAACATGGCTCGCTTCTTGAAGTCAAGGAGAACTATGTCAGGCCTCGAGTGTGCAATAGAAACAATTGAAGAGAATATAAAGTTCCAGTATATGTGGCACTTCTAGTTCTCGACAATTAACTTTGTTTCCCTAGGAGCGTTTAGAGGAGCGATATCAAAGTTAATGCCGTAAGGGTGAAAAAGGTGGTAATAGAGAATTTTAGTGCCGCATTGTGCCTTTGGATATAGGTCGTTTCCGCATGAGCTCAACAACTAGATAGTATATGTCCTAGATGCTCGGGGTGTGCATGGAACGCCCTGCATCTATCATCGGAAATGCCTTGGCTCAAAATGTGGCAACGGTATATTAAGGTGGAAATGACACCATCTTGACATGACAAAATAAAACACTCTGTGCCCGATTTCAATCCGCGTGATTCAAGGAAAGCCAAATTTAGCTCACACGACATTGACTTATCCTCTAAATGTCTGTGGAAGATGCCGTGCATCCTCTTATCGAGAAGTTTTTCACGTAAGTTTTTCTCCTGTGCTTTATGAATCTGGGCTTTTAAGAGTGAGTACTCAAGATAGTTAAGATTTGATGCATGAGCTCATCCCTGATACTGAAGTTAAGTCCGAGTGTTTCAGCAGCCTCCTCCGATGCTTTGTACAGAAACGCTCCTTTGCTCAATTCTTCATGCTTCCTGACCATTTTAAGAAGAGGGTCTCTTTCATTTGCAACTGTATGTGCTGTGCACAGAATAATCCTGTTGTAAAGATATGCAACATTCAATATTCCACGACCACCTTGACGGCGTGAGATGTAGAGTCGTGGAACAGAAGACTCAATATGTATGCTATTGTTTATATGCATAACCTTTCCTGTCGCGATATCAAGGGATCTGTGCTCGTTCTTCGTCCATGGAACCACTTCGACAGTTCAGAAGACGATTCATCCAGGCCATCGATAGGTCACGCTGATAGGATCCTGCTACGGCTTTCTTTGAGCCGCGTTGTTCATACATTTCTTGCCACACAGGTCCGATTGCCCAAACAATTCTATCATTTTGGATAGCTGTGAATATCCTATACAGTGTTTTAACACAAGTGATAATTCGTTTAGTCAGCTAAGTTACCCTTTTTCGGCAAAAGTACTGTGAGCCCATCCACCAACCAGTCCAGAATTGGCCCTTCCGACTTCAAATATGAGGTGAAAATACGGGCCAGGTGATGATGGGTTGAAGGAAACTTCTTCCACGAGAAAGTCTTGATATCATCTACTCTAGACTTCTCTTAGCGCCAGATAGTATCCCTATTCTCTCAGCAAAATATGCTGCCTGATGGTCAGCAGCTTTGACTTGACCGTTGGGTTTGCTTTACGGTTCGCAGACAGAGATCGGGTTCTTCAGGCGCTCTGCTTACAGAGTCCCTTTTTTGGAGTACTTTAGCTTGGATTCGCTAACGCTGATGCAAACAGTGCAATCGGTCTGGGTGTTTCTCACGACAAAGAGCATGCAGTCGTGCCATGTAATTCTCTCTTTCAGGGGTTACACTTACATCGTAGCATTGTAGAAGTCGTGATTTTGTCGCTCCGTGCACCTAACTGCCCCAAGATTCCGTCAGTCCATCGCATTGACTCCATCTTTATTGGCTCCCTGACCTCTAAAGTGGTCGGCATTGTTGGCCGATCGCTTGTTGGGACCCGTGCGCGTTATATTGCTTTGAACCGCACTTACTACAACTATCATTCAAATAAGACCACAATTTAAGACGCGCACACAAGTCAAATGATTTGAGCATACCTGATTTATGAAGAGAAAAAGATGCACAGGATTTCCAAGGTGGATACTTCACTAGATTTGAAGAAAAAATGTTATTTATCTCCGACTGGCCGACTGGCAAGAACGGATTCATAAGTGTTTTTACAGATAAGAGAGGGAAGATCAAGGAGGTTAATGTTTAATAGGACTTACCGAGTTTAGGTTTGTTTGCGTATGTAGAATCTCTCAGGGGTGGTTAAGGGGTGCAGTAGAGAAGGGGGTATGGTAATAAATCCTTGACCCTTAGAATATCCGGAGATCCAGCTAAGAGAATCAACTGGTATCGTATAAAATACCGGGAGAGCACTATCTCGAGAAAGTTGAACTACTGGCTGAGTAGAGCTGAAGCGAAGGGTTGAACACTGGTACCGAGGGACTGCTCGAAAAACTATGGCAAAGATCGACGGATATTGAAGAATAACTGACAAATAACTCATTAAAACACCTGTTTCAGAGCTGTTATACACAGCGTGGTAGAAAGAACCTCCTTGCAGATTCAAGCGGTGCCATACAATCCACCCTCATTGCAATTATTTGTTATGACTAGCTTAACAAAGCATTAGATGTCCCTTTGGCTGGCTGAACCAATCCTTAAAAAGTATTTACACTTTCCTTCATTTCAACGTACTGGGAAATTTGTAAGATGCACGATTCTGACCTCCTTGGTAGGCACACGTGTACCCTCTTCATAGTAACCGTGCCTTCCCGTTCTTCTCTTATGAATATATCGATCACCCCTTAAGAGCAATTCTATTTTGATCAGCACGTGAACTTTTTTTCAACATTTTTAAATACATTTGACTCGTAAAATCAGATAAATAATTACAATACCTATACTGTTAGGTTCATGTGACATTAAATCGGACATATTTCGGAAAAAATCGTAAAGCGGATTTATTTCGGATAAATTCGGACCAATTTCGGATTCCGAATTTTTTAGCAGGGTGGAATTCGTGACATTTTTAGTTCACGTGCGCTTTCACGCTTGGTGGTGAATTAATGGAACGTAATGAGTGACATGATTAAGGGCAACCTCTGATCAGTCAATGCTTTAAAAATAAAAGACGATAGTCGCTGTTGGCGTCTCATAGCGGTTTTTCGGATCCCTAAGATGATATTAATATTAATAATAGTAATTTATGAATTAATTTAATAAGCAAATCAAATGCATAACAAAAAAACTAATACATAACACTTCTGTTCGAAAACCCGCAGCGCCATCTAGTGGTGTCTCAGAGCAGGATCAAAATATAATAGTTAAAGTTTGGCTATCCAAGGTCCAAAAAACTTCTCCATTCGATCCATTATTGGCAGAATTTTCTATCCTGCCTTCGATGTCAGAGGGATAGC
The DNA here is from genome assembly GCA_010014905.2 of Druon quercuslanigerum. NCBI lineage: Eukaryota > Metazoa > Arthropoda > Insecta > Hymenoptera > Cynipidae > Druon > Druon quercuslanigerum. The sequence continues at coordinate 9,505 of JAAAKG020143232.1, forward strand.
CGATATTCGAGATTGCGGAATTAGGAAATTAAATTAAAAAAATTAAGACCTACGTGCTTACGCATCTCAGTTGGCAATCGCCTTTCTGCTTACGGAAATGAATCTTATGTCATTGGACGAAAAATCATTCAAAAGTCCACATATATACCAGTTGTTCATTGTATTATTACATATTTCAGATAGAGATACGGTATTTAAGACTAATTATTGACGGAAATTGTTTCATTTGCTTCATTTAGTTAAAAATGAAATTGAGCAGTAGTGAATAACCGACGAAAGTTCGTGCCAGGCTGTGGTCACTAATATATGAAAGCGGGAACCCAATTGAAAAAATACAGCTGTTAATACGGTCGTAAATACGACAGTAAATACGGTCATGTTCACGGCCGTGTATTTAAAACAGTATTTCCGGTCATATTTACGGTCGTTTTTTAAAATAAAAAATTAATTCTTTGATTTTCCATTTTAAAATTAAATTACTTCCTATCTATTAACTATATAAGGAAGTAACGCAATAAATACATCACTAATTTAAAGAGAGCGAATTTTTATTGAATGAAATAGTCGCAGTCTCTTATTAATTTTTACGTATAAATACATAAAGTTGCAAACAATATTATTATTGATTCGTAAAAAGTGACATTTTGCTACCAAGCTAGTAATCACAACATTGTTTTACTGTACCCAATATTGAGAAATGCATGTCATCTGGTAACATGCCTGAAACAATGTCGAACTTTTGCAAGTTCAGTAGTGCAGATATGGTACGTGCTGAACGCCAAACGTGTCTGGTGTCGTGGTTGGAGGATTGAGAACTTCCTGTTCTACTGCAGAATTATTAGGATTGTTAGCGTATTCAATCTCGGCAGGAGAATGGTTAGCAGGATTTGAAGACTGTGCAAGCAACTTAATACATGTCAGTATACTTTCTATAGGTCGCTTTTAAAGAAGAGGATACAAAAAAGGAAATTATTGAGAACCACCAGTACGCAACAGCATATCGCATATGGTTTGATCATACGCGTTTCTCGTTGATATTATTTTTCTTTATATTACTTCAATAATAAATAATTACTCTGATAGTATTTTCCATATAAGTAACAATTTATTTTTCAAATATTTTTTTAGTACGAGCTTTATTTACGATATATTACTTTTGAGCAAAAGCGATGCATTGGCATAACAACAATGTAAATTAAAAAGAAAATTAATTTCAATGCATCTTTGAGAAGGCAGCATTACATGTCTTACAAAAAAGCAATTAAATATACATCTCTGTTAACTAAAAATACGGTTTTAATCATTATTTTCAATCAAATTCAGCTAATAAAATAATAAAGATTATTCCAATGAACAAAATGAAATATACTGCGCATGTGATATGAATATTAGACTAAACTTAAGATTGGTTATAAGGAAGTTCCGAAAAAATCAAGCGTCAAATAACTGTTCATAGATAATAATTTTTAACCACATTTATTTTTTCTAACAAACATATTGCTGCCTGTTTGAAAATTCTTTGAAATCAATTTTCGTTCTACATTCCCCACCTCTATAAACAATTGTTCAGTTTTAATCTTGATTATATTAATTATACTTAACACTTGTAGATTAAATGATAAGTTGTCAAATTCATTTGAAAGAAATATTTTAACTTTCATATTTCTTCTCTTTAAGAATGTTTGATAGCAAGACCAAGATATTTTGCAATTTATTTGTATCTTTTTACGAAATGATAAAAAATATTGCTTGCGACGTTATGCATCTATACGTAAAAATGAATCATTTTAGGCATGTTGTACGAAAAGTACTTGTACACGCAAAGAAAGTTTCGGTTGCGGCAACCAGAAGTTGGGTTGTTCTAACCGAACTGTCGGGTTGCCTATGGACTGACCATACTCATGGGT
>JAAAKG020143233.1:0-11411 GCA_010014905.2 Druon quercuslanigerum
GGGTTGGGGTTGAGAAGTGGGGAGTGGTGAAAGAGGGGTGGGGGGGGGGGTGAAATTTTACACAAATATAATACCTTCTCTAGATGAGAATGTAAAAAGATCAGTGTGCGTATATCATGATCAATTTTCAACTAAAAATGGAACTATTAAATTTTCAGTTAAAAAAATTAATTTTCAACTAAAATTATGAATTTTCACTAAAATGATGAACCTTCAACTGTTATAGTTGAATTTTATGCTAAAAAATTAAATTTTCTACATAAAAAAGACAAAATTTCCAAAAAGCTAAAACAAATTTTGTATTAAAACGATAAATCTTCAACCAAAAAAAATAATTTTTAACAAAAGAGTTTGACTTGTAACCAGTTAGTTGAATTTTTTACTAAAAACAGATGAATTCGTAACGAACAATGTTAAAAAATTTATATTATAATTCAGAAATATTTCTTCTGTGAAATAATTTAGAAATAATTTTGTGTATTTAAAAAATCAAAAATAGTATTCTGTTCTCAACAAATTAATTTTTACATCAATCTCAATGAAATTTCTGACATCGTACTAATTTATTTAAATTAAAATTTCTATTCCTAAATTGATTAAAATGAAAACGATAGTTTCTCCATTATTTAAAAAATCACAAATGTTTCCTCTATGGGGAGGCAAATACATTTCTAACGAGAAGCAAAGTGCTTTATATTGAATATAAATACCAATAAAGTGGAAACACTCCAGATCAAATTCACAGCTAATTTTCAAATACATAATAGCATTATGCAAACTTTGTAAATTACATTTTTTATAGTGAGCTCAATGGTCTTAATTGTTATAGTAACTATCTAATTTTATGTGATATATTGAAGAAAATTTTAAAACAGTAGGCTAATGCTATATTGATTTTTATAAATAATTACCTACTGCGTAGTTTTGTCATAAGTTTGATATAATATGAGAATAAAATAATAAATTTCTTTAATAAAAGATGACGAAATTTATTATAAAAATTTAATCGAAGCAGACAATGAATACTTCAAAATCGTCCTAAACCGTTTTTCCCCGCGAAATAATTTCAGTTTACTTCTACTCTAACGCTTATTCAATCCGTTTCCACTTCCTTCATTTTTTAAACTCTTCTTTGCGTTGACACAAAAACTGAAACCTCTTCTCTTCTGCAACTTATTCTGCACCGCATTTATTCTCGGCCCGTCATATGTAGTTCACTTGCTGAAATATATTGTGTATTTTTTTATTTACTTTAGCTAGTGCATGTTTCTTTTAAAATTGAGTTTTTATGAATTATCATCTTAGTTGTTTTTAGTTTTAATTTTAAAATTAAAGAAGTGAAAAAAGTAACTTTTAAGGTAGCTTCAAGTTATTTAATATAGTGACTGTAACGAGACGACGCAATATCTGCTACATTCTCTTCGAATTGCTCGCCGTCTTTCGCACAGTCCCTGGCAATCCTGGTCGTCACGCTCGCAGTCTCTTGCCTCCCTTATCGCCTCGGGCGCGAATTCACTTTCTCACATGCGCGTAGTACAAAAATTGAGCAACTGATAAGCAGATTATACCGGTTATCACTGCGATCGCTACGGACGTCAATTGCGGGGTTATAAAGATCGATTGTTTTATAAATAAAAACATACTTGTTTATTCATTTTAAAAATCTTTTTTGGAAAAACCAATCTCAGGCAATTGAATAAAATTCTTCAATATTCTGTACCGAGCATGTAATATGGCATCCATTCCATTTCCCCAATTTCAATAAATTTCGCTAAAATGCAAAATTCTAAAAAGAATCATTAAGTGCATCGCGGGTGTCCGACACCCGAGCGACTTTGAACGTTAACTACTCATCCGCTATTGAAAATTTTGTTACAAAAATTTAATACCATATAATTCAACATATATTTTTTAGTATACAAGTGAGTATTTCAATTAATTATTTATTCTAATTATGCAAAAACATATTCAATTTTTTCAAATTAAGTAATTATTTTGAGAACTCAAAAATTTTTTCAAGTGTCAAAACACCAAACGATGCGCATGAAGGGTTAATGTATGGAAAACCTTCGGAAACCGAATAAACATTGTGGTAAAAGGATTTTCTGGAAATCTTGTTTTTTGATACAATAATTAAAAAAAAATTAATAAAATTTCCGTTAAAATTTTCGCGCAGTAGTTTTTCGATATAATTATCATTTATATACGGACAGAAATTTCAAGAGATTAATTCACGGAATGCGCGTCATCTGAGATCTACAATTTTTACGTGATTAAAAATCTCGGACTCCGTGATCTAAAAGCAAATAATTTGAGACCTGAGATCAAAGGGGCGTGGTCTAATGCCTGAAACTTCGAGGCCTATGGTTTAGAAGAGAGGGTTCCTAGATCCAAGTTCTTGCGCTAAAACGTAATAAAATCAAGGCGTAATGCAGTGAATTAATCTCCCGAAAATTCTCTCCGTGTAGAAACAAAGTATTTATTTTCTTATTTTTTTCGGAGTTTTAGCAAATAATGTCTGTCATACTGTGATATTGAGATATTAAATTTTGATTTACTCAGAACAGGCTAATTTAATAGTTAATAGTTTACATTATTCTGTTGTATTACACACCTGGAATTAGATACGTTATTCGGAAATTACTGAATTTTGAGTAAAATTCCTGTGGTTCCTTTTAAGGTTAAATATATTTTTGAACATTGTTATTTTCGAAATTGAACTTTGGTTATCCATATAAAAAATTTACTACGAAGTTGGCATTGTTTCACTTATAGCAGTGCATAAAAGGACATGGCATAATATAATTCTCACTTTTAATTAATGTCACTATTTTAATTAATATTTGTAACAGCTGATGAAATACATTTTAGGGAATAAATTATTACAAACCAAAGTTTAACCCTTATTACCAACCATAAAAATAATAATAGTTCAAAAGTTTCAAAAAGTGAACATAGCGTAGTATATCTAGGGCGACGAGTTTGCACAACTCGCGCTCCCATTGGTGGGAGATTTTTCAAGATACTCATCACTCATTTGCGGGAGTTTTGACGCTTGGGAGATTTGCCACGGATTCAAACGAAAACTGAATGAATGTGAAAACTTGACTTTTGTTTCACCTTTAAATAGTGATTTCGATTTTACATAATACTTTTTCGCTCTTCTGAAAAATTACCATTTTGACCATCATTGGACCACGATAATTCAGAAACAGGGTATCTGCTCGTTTTTAGACATTTGACCTTCATTTTTGATATCTCCAAGGTCCCAAAGACAAGATTTCCATCATACATTTTTGACGTACAATTTTCCGCGCTATTCAAATTCGCAGCCCAAAAAAGGAGTTCCCATTTTTTTTAAATCGTTTTGACCTATTGACCTCAAGGTCCAACTTAATGTTACAGTTAAATGGCCCCTATATCCTGGTCAACTTTTGTCTAAACCGTTTTTTTGTAAATGGGGTAGTTTAGAAGACATTTGGACCTATAGATGAAAATGGGTCACTCTGTATTTGGATATGTACTACAGAAAACTTTTGAAGACAGATTTATAATTTAAACACAACAGTAATAATTACACTTATTTTGTATAACAAGATTTCATTAGAATACAAATGTTAAAAGCATGTAATTACAATAGCGGGATAATGTTACCTGTTCCGCTTGTAACATGTTACTACTTTGAGTGGGAAATAAGTAGTCACTTGGTGACCACCAAGGAAGTCACCAGGGACTGTTTTTCTGAATCTTGTTACAACCACGTACCTATTCAGACTAGTAATGAGTCTAATGATGAAGGAAGATAAAAAAAGTAGATAAAACCCATTTAAATGAACATAGGAACAAGATCTGACTCAGGTAGTGAATTCTAAATGCTCGAAAATCTTAATTGTGCTGGGAAGAGCAGCGCCATCAGCAGCATTTCTTTTAGAGGAGGTGAGAATGCAATTACACGCAGTGTGGAACTCACCCTAAAAAACGGTAATACCCACTAAACTCACCTCCTCTTCCTGCCAAAACGGGACTCCGAAAAGCTTATCGCATTACTTCAGGGCCCTAGGTTATTGGCCAGTAAGCCGTGCCTCAGCTTCCAATTTGTATTGCCCACTTGGCATTTTCCCCACTTTTAACCTAACCAAGATACACACATCGCCCTCAGTAGTGCGGTAGTACTGCACATCGGGCTCGTTGGCCTTCGGCATCCTGATTGGGTGTAAATCATTAGCTTGGCGTTCCTGAGGCTCCTTCAACGAGGCTGCCTCCCTGAACGCCAAACACCGCATCGTCTCCGGATGATGGTCTATATGGGGCTTTTCTTCTTTTGCAGCGCAGAGGTAGCACTTCGGCCTGCTTATCATGCTGCAGCTCTATGGCACTCTTTTCCGCATCTTCAAAAAGCCCTTTTATGATCTGGGCCCTTGAAACTCGCTGCCATGTGGACAAAGTCTAGGTAGCACTGGCACCGTATCGATTCCTTCAGCACCTTCAGGTGCCCGGTGCGCACCCGTTTCGCCGCCAGTTCTTCTGTCAGCTCCATGAAAGCCTTCAGATTATCTCTGAAGGTTCTATTCTTGAGGCTGAACCTTATCTCTCCAATAAATTTTCCGAAGTGGCTTCTAACGGCAGCTTAAAATTTTTCCGCGTCGGTGGTTGTGTCGAGGTCCAAGACCTCGTCCTCGATCTGAGGGCGAGCTCGCGCACGCAACCCCCATTACCAGTAGCCTCCCTAATGGCAACCGACAGCTCAGCTCTTCTTTTCGCTGCAGGTCCTAATTACACAAGGACCTCTACGTTTCTCGTTTGCCTGACTCTGGCTATGTCAGTTTTGGTAACAGACATTTCACTTTCATCAAGCATCGCACATATGTCCAAAGGACCACCTAACTCTTCATACACGCTTCGGTTTTTGTTATTTCGATTGTTCTCCATCCTGTTCACACGAGTAGGTAGGGAAGTATGGATCCATCCCCGCAGAACCCCACATACAGGCGACCTGACATCCTAGAGGCACCGTTTGGAACACCACACAATAGCACCATTGAGTCTTTGGCACGGTTGTTAACGCCTTGACTTGGGAGTTTTTCCTTTAGTAGTGTGGTCAAAGACGCTGGGGCCCTCAGCAGCATGTAACCTTTCTACTTGCATGTACCAAAATAGAACCTTATCAATCTCTTTTTAATCAAATCGAATTCGACACATCACAAACATTATATTGTATTTTATAATGATGGTTAAAAATTATTTTTGCTAATACGCTACACTGAATTTATGGAATTAATTTCAAAATTAAAATTTTGACATATCTTTAATGTCGAATGCATAAACAAAAGTAGGCCTAACTGTGGCCCTAAATAATATTTGAGGGGAAAGGGGGATTTAAAATAGAAAAAAGTAATTAAACTTAAGAGATATTTTTCGTAATCTAGATAATCGAGATATGACTAAAAATGTCCAAACATGTGTACGTAGAATTTCAGTCTGCGTTCACTGCTATCGGATACCTCGAGCATCCAAGAAGCTGTTTTTAAAGTTTTGTTGGTTTAAATGAAAGACAACATTTCAAAGATTGCGCTCCGTAAATTTAAGATTTTTCTACAACTTCCGTAGATGATTATGAGAGTTAAAGTCTAGAAAGAAAGTTCGAGAAACTCTTAATTTAAAAAAAAATTCTTCTTACGTGATATATCCTTTTCAAAGTAAAAAAAAATTTGTACAAGAGTTCATTTGAGGTAGAATCACATAATCTTTCCTGATCAAGGAGCCGTGTTTCAAAGTCATGAACGATTTTTAATATCTCCGACGAGAGTATTTCTAAGAAAAGTAAATTAGGGACATTTAGAAAAAATTCGAGACCCTAAAACTGTAGGATACTATCTCACTTTTTTTTACCAAAATGATTTAATGATAACAAAATACGGCTTTGAACGTCACAATGCTGAAAAGGTAATGTATTTTAATCTTGAAAACAATTGCATTTTTCTCTTAATACATGCATGAAAATCAGTCACTTTCTCTGCATGTTTATTACATGCATAGTATCTCTTTCTACTCTCTTATATCTGAGTGAGACAAGAATATTATTCAAGAAGTTTAAACTAACGGCTTCAGACTGCTTCATTCGGGATAGTTGAAAACAATAAACATCAGAATGACTAACGGTAGCCTTAAACAATTGTCACTACTCTGACTAATCAATAAAAATAAATAAAAGTGAGAAAAAATCTGGATGACGTTAATTCTGCTCCGAAAATAACCAATAAAAATACGTCGGTATATAATTGTTAATTTAAATATGAATATGGATTTTTAAATGTTGATGCTAATGAAAGAATGGAAAATTATAAAAATGATACTTGAAAATGTTTTTATTTTAATCCGCCAGGCGGGCTCCGCATCTCTATCCAGCCGGGGTTTCGACTTGGTCCCCATCCAAGCTTCACCTTTGAACCCCGTTGAAAATTTGGAGCATTATTATCCTCCGTTCCTTTTTTAAGGGATTCAATTGAGTTTCCATGCAACTTTCATGCAGAGGCGTAATGAAGGGGGTGACCCCCCTCAAATGGTCGTGCCGAGTCGGAATTTTCGGGTAATTCGACTATGAAGTCGGCTAGTAGGCAAAACATTTTCCCACACAAGTTCATTTTCTTGAAAAACAACTACAACTCTAAACGATTGATGCATGCATACACTTCTATAATGTGTATACACAATAAATTTTCACAGTTGGGAAATTCCACTTATTGAGTCGGCATTTATGACAATACTCACCCCCAAAGCTCAATACGCTCGCTACGCCCCTTAAAATATAAATGTGAATTTATAAATATGGAAGAACTTACCGCTTGGGATAGAGACTCGAGATGAATCGCCTCTATTTTTTGAGACAATTCTGCGTATCTCGTCTGGAACCAGCCAGAGAAATTTGGTGATCTAAAGAAGCGACGATAGAGACCGACCCAGTCGCCTTTTACGCCGCTCGTTAGTTGCGGACCCGAACTGCTCAACGTGGCGAGAAATTCGTCCATATTGAACAAGTGAGGTATCGGAGTCGCCTGCAAGATTGAAGACTTACACTTAGTTTGTCACTGTATTCAGGCTAAACTAGGCGCTTATAAGATACGAGAAAACTTTGTACATAAAAGTATGTGGAATAAAATTTTACCTTGAAGGGTGATATGTTTTTTTGTAATGGCATCAAACTAGCTATGTATCTCTCGAGAGGAATCATGAAGCTTTCTGTAAGTTCCATTAAATGTCTCCTCAAAAGTACCGTCTGAGCCTCTCCTGGTCTCTTTGTTTGAATTCCTCTATGTAATTTCTTCAAAATTGCCTTATCCTTATGTAAAAACGGCTTGTACTCCGTATAGACTCCAGGCTTGGAATCGAGTATTTTCAGGTTATCAGACTTTTTTATTCTGTGTTTAAAGTTTTCTACAAGACAAATAATAAAATTATAATTAAGCTATCTTCCTAGAGTATTTATAGTCATTTTTTAGTTTCTAGTTAGAGAAATATATGTATAGCGATAATTTTTCAACAATATTTTATCAAGTAATTCATTTTCCGTACCGTTATACTCAGTGTCATTAATTCTAACAATATGCGGCCAGTGTTGCAGAGTCTTAGCAAAAAAAGGATTTGTGACACCGAGAATCACAGCTGGTGGATTCTGCGTGTCTGTCGTATATTCTTTAAATTCGGAATCGTGAATTGTAAAATAAGGCCGATGATCTGCATGATACTTAAGTGGCGTAATCAACCTATTTCAAATAGAAAATAATCATAAAGACATCTTCCAAATGAAGATAAAAAATGAGTAAATAATTGTCTTTACTCACGCTGTGAGAGCTTGAACCATTCTTGAACACATTGTGGGGGAAGAAGCCATAACGACAATAGGTTCAGCTAACAAAACAAGTTCCCACAGTAAATGAATATGACTAACTACAACTGCTAAACTTTGAAAAATATTGTCTTCGTAGACTGAAGTTAACATGAGAAGTCTCTCCGACTCCTCGCGTGTTGTTTGATTTGCTGTCACAACATCCGATACTGTCAATTTATAATATTGATTAGGGACGTAGGTCTGAAACAACGGAGAGAAAGCACATCATTTATTTTGAAAAAAATGTATGTCTGATAAATTTTATTAACAATTCGAATAAAATCTACCTGGAATAACACGCCCATAAGAGGTAAGTTAATGATTTCACCAGGAACTGGAGCCGGCCAATCGGCGATTTCATCCACTATACATTCCATCACGCTCTTACCAGCCTCAAAAAACTTTGGAGCAATTAATGCAACGATTTCGGTGAATAAATTTACAAATGGAAGCTTTGATATCAATATTATACTCTGGAATTTTTAAAAAGAAAGTTTTAAAATACAAATATTAAACTGAAGATTATGTAAAAATAACTCGCATTACTATATATGTTTTCTCAAATAAAAATAATTCAGCTTTGAAAGACTTTTCGAAAAACTCCAAATTTAAAAACGTATTCATAGTTTTTGGTACTTTTTTGGAATTATGCCATTTTTCTGGCTTCCAATTTAAAATTAAACAGTGAAATTTTTGAATATAACATTCATCAATATTACATTATAATTTTGAATGTTTTATTCTGACATTTGTTAATTTCAAGTACGACACATGTACAGTTTTGTAGATTTGAATAGATTGGAACTTTTCAATTTTCAAGTTATATGAATATAAAACTGTGAAATTTTAATTTTTATAATTTGAAAGTCTTAAATTTTTAATTCTATATTGGAAGCATCATAATTCATAATAATACGAAATTCAAAATCTAAATTCTTCCATTTTTAAGCTTTGAGTTTGAAATTCGTCAATTTTTAAATTATCAAATTAATCAGTTTTCAGTTTTAAATCTTAAGCAATGAAAATATTTATGTCCAAAAACAAAAATTGTTCAATCTTGGTAGCTTCGACGAAAATTTAAATTTACATCAATGTGAACAGACGGACGGAATAAACCCCACATCCAGCGTACTTTAATTTGATAGATTAAAAATTACAAGATAATTCTGAATATAATAAAATAATTTTTTCTAGTATTAAGAACTTAATATTTAATTAATGTTTAAACATAATTAAAAAAATATTATTTAAAAATAATAATAACAACACATTTAAGTTTTTAATCTCACTTTTTGGAAATATCCTCTAGGCAGTGTTTTATCTTTCACTTGACGAAAGTATACATATCCCCAATAATGGTACGTATCAGATCGTAGGAAAATAGGTGCATTTTTATCATAATTTTTCAGAGCGGTATTCTCCTGTGAAGTTTTTCCGCTTTGCCTAATTCTTACATGGTACTGTGTGTCGCCCATACAGCCTGAATTTGAATCAGGAAAAGCCAAATAGCAGACATTGGATCTCTCTTGTTCGGCAAGTTTAATATCACTTGGATAAATCGCCTGTGTTAAAAAATAAACTCATTTTATAAATTAATGCAGATGTTCATAGCAAAATATAATTAACATAAATATTAATATTCTCCTATTTGAACGCTAATTTGAAGGAGACCATCATACAATACATAATAAACCTATAGCAGATAATCAATAATTTAAAATATTTAAAATATTTCAATTAATTAATTTAATTAATAGTTAGGACACTAATGTATTACTAAATTAAAATTAATTATTTTAGCTTTTTTGTTCTTTTAATCACAGATTATCTACTGTAGGTTGATTATATACTGCAGGGGGGTCTTCCCTCTAAAAAACTTAAAAGACCTCAATGGCTTGGCCAAGTTCAAGATCGAAGGCAACGACGCAAATGCAGTGGATCCAATTTTTTAAATATTCCCATTTTTTTCTAGAATTGCCATCATCAATTGCGATTGACTGCTCTCGTTTATTTAATGACGAAGGGGAAGACATGGTAATTCCAATTTTTTCACGAAATTAATCATCGTTTTATAAATGCATCGGTTTCAATCTTTTCGGATTTATACCTTTGATTTATGTAATTTCCATCCTAGAAGCCAAAATATATATTCTATTTTCTTTGTATATCTTTACAAACATTGAATGATGATTATTAAAGTTTTATACTATACAAATAAGAGAATGAGAAAATAAATCTAAGAAATGAAAAGTGGAAATCGAGTTCCTTTCTCTTTTGTTTTTATTATATGAAATATTCACTAAGAGATAATAAAAGACAATTCTTTAATAAATGTTAGGCTTATACCTCTTTAAATAACTCATATTTTTCTTTACTTCACATTTATATATATTATAGAACACTGCGGAATTTTTCAAATAAAACATCAAGGCTACAAAATAAAAATATAAACTCTAAAAAATCTGTCCAAATTTTTAAATACATAATTTTGAAATCGTTATTTAAGTTCATAAATGTTTGAAATATTGAAAAAAATTCAAATTAACTAATTTAATTTATGAATTGTTTACATTCAAAATATTTACATGAATTTGAAGTAATACAAGCTAACAACTTTAAAACGGCTATTAATGATTATATTTTTTAATTCTTTGTTTTACATTTAAACACATTTAGCCAAAGTTTAAAACAAAAACATTAAAAACATTTTTTTAATAAACAACTTTTATCAAATCTGTGAAAAGAATTCAAATTTGACATTATAAACTGCAGAAATAAAGAAAAATTTGGAGCATTATTAATCGCATTCGAAATTTATGAATACATTATTGAAAAAAATTTTTTTTCCATATTTCAAAGCTTTCCAAAATAATCCTAATGAAAACATAATTATATACAGACCTATATACATAATACAGATCTTAAATCAAATTCTTCGTAAAGATTCTACGTAACAGCATATCAATGAAAAAAATTCAATTAAGTATTGTCTACTATAAAATGTGGGGAGTTTGATAAATTTCACAGAAAAAATTGTACAAATATGAAAATAAGTTAAGTATCCTAATAAAATGATTAACGTAACAACAATTAAAAAAGTTATGACAAATAAGAATTACAAAAGGGCTGTGACGCGAAGGAAATGGAATCATCTAAACTCTAATTACCTTCACTGATAAATAATAAGATCCTTGGGATTCAATTTAGGGCGTCTTTACTTTAAAAACTAAAGAAAAGCGATAATGGGAACAAGGTGAACAATCAGGACAATAAAGCGAGCGAGTAATGAACACCAGAAAGTGAGGTTAGTTACTTTGTCAGTTGACAGACAATTAGACATCTAGACCAATCTGGACCATGATCCAAAAAGCTAATGGTGCTTACATGATCTAAAAATACATGGCCTAGCCACGCGCAACTAAAAAAAAGTTAACCAATAGGAAGCAATACTACCGATTCTACCACTGCTGGCCATATTGGATAAGTGAGCGCGCGAGACACTGATTTACAATATAGCCATAACTCA
>JAAAKG020143234.1:0-11411 GCA_010014905.2 Druon quercuslanigerum
ATATCAATATTATTAAGATATTGATAAATCTTAAGATTGTGAAAAAAATGTCTCTATCTCCGCTGGGATCTGAACCCTGGACCTTCAGATTTCCGGCCTGATGCTCTTACCAACTGAGCTACGGAGAGTCCCAGCGGAGATAGAGACATTTTTTCACAATCTTAAGTTTTATCAATATTTTAATAATATTGATATAGACCATTAAACAAACAAAACTAACATCTAAAATTAATAATTAAATATTTCCTGGTCAATAAACCTAAGATCAACAATTAAAATATAAATTCATGTTTAGAAAAAGAAAAATCTTACAAGTATAAAAGATGTCATCGTCATGCAGCTTGTAAGGAGGTTGTGAAGAAAATTTTCTCGTCTCTCCGTAGCTCAGTTCGTAAGACAATCAGACCGGAAATCTAAGGGTCCTGGGTTCAGATCCCAGCGGAAATAGAGACATTTTGTTCACAATCTTAAGATTTATCAATATTTTAATAATATTGATACAGACCAGTCTACAAACAAAATTAGCATCTAAAATTAATAATTAAATATTTCCTGGTCAATAAACCTAAGATCAACAGTTAAAATATTATTTTTTGTACCAGAAACAATTCTCATTTTAAAAAGCGCAACAAAAAATAATGAGAGCCAAAATCTCGCGAAAAATATTTTTTATTTTATGAGGCTTTTTGGGACCCTATTAAACAGACTTATGGGGATGATACTTAAAAGGTGGCATCTTCTTTGTTTTCAATGACTAATCTCAGGGTTAAATGTTGAGTTTTAACTTGATTCGGATAGTGTCGAGGATTCTGAATAAAAATTAAAAAACGTCTTTTTTCTTATAAGAAATACGTGTTAAACTTCATGGGACTTGCGGCACCCCTTAATATCATTAAATTTAAAATAAACGTGAACAACATGCTGGGGGGAAAAGTCTTTGGATTTATTTTAATGGTGGGTTTAACATCTCCCGAAGATTTAGGTCAGGAAAACAAAATTTGCTAAGAACGAAGAAGACGGGAGATTTTTTAAATGTTCTAATTGGTTTAAACATTAATTTACAATTAGTGTGTGAAACAAATCATTACATAACCTCATAGAGAAAGTTGTTGAATTTATTTTGAGATTTTGCATGATCTCCTTAATTTTTTAAATTTTGATTGATATAATGTTGCAAATCACCAAATTGCTGTGGGTACATGACGAGCAGAAAAAAGATTATTTGAAAAGTGAATAGAGGACCGTGAAATTGATCAGGTGTCTAAATAACTCTTGTGTTTTAATTTCAAAACAGGAAATTATAAAAACATTTGGTTGGTGGATATTGCTTCAATGAAACAGAACATTTTACACAATCATCTGTAATTAAACACTGCTATTCATCACGTTTCATAATTTTATAGGTTTCTTTCGATTAAAATAATCCTATTTTCTGATGGAAATGTATTTGCTTGTTATAAAGATAGCAAATTTGTCTAAAAACCTTTTGTAATTACTTAAATAATTACATAGACAATAGACAATAGACAATAGACATACATCAAATTTCTTTTTAAATTATTATCCTATGCTATGTTTTGTTATAATTTTGATAAATTTCTTTTAGTATGTTATCGATTCTGCTGGTTTGAACAATACTGATTTGCTTAAGCAGATTTTTGCGGGAGCTACAAAATTAAAATAAAATATATCAGATATAATTTTGTTTCTAACTATACACCCTTATGAAAAAGAAGCAGTGGTAAGTATTAGATTTAATACTTACCAATGCTTATTTTTCATAAGGGTAGTGCATACAAAGAATAAATTTACAACTTTTAAATTGTTTAAACAAATATAATTTCTTCAAATAATTTCTTGATCAACAGTTGTTTTAAAATCGTAATTAACTATTTCTATTCTATTTTATTTCAGTTTTTAATTTTTAAAAAAATAACTACTAGGGCGAATAAAAATTATATAAACAAATATAATTTTGTTAAACATTAAAAGAAATGTATTTTCTATGTGGTTTAAGGTTTGAAAAAAGCTTTAAATAATATAACGTTACTCTACCAAACATAAATGCCCTCATACCCTAACTTTAAATTTATAAATTTTTGCATCTAAAAATTTTTTATCTGTTAGTTAGACAGCATTTTTTAATTTTTTTTTAGAAATTTCCACAACATTGTTTACGAGATTGAAAGAATGTTTTTGTACTACATACGTTTGAACAATGAAAATAAAAAAACAAATAATGATATAAACGAAATCATTTTCTCGATTTAAAAATAGAATTCAACAATACGTTTTTATTTGTTATGTGTACTTTTTTTTATTTGTGTTATCAAAAGCGAGCCTAAAATGATATTTAAAATTTTAATTAAATTCGCCACAATAATAAAGTACTCACAAAAATTGTTTTTTGTAGGATTAGAAAAATTGAAAAAATTGCAATAAAGAATTTCCGGCGTCTTGGATCATTCATCGTTTTGGCTATAAAATCTATCTCTTTTGGTTGATATCTTATCCCCTTTAATTAAAAAGTGAACTTCTTAGTTGCTAATAAATCGGGTTTTATTGAGGATTGAACTATTCTATTGCAAATTAAAAAATTTTTTGAGTATTTTTTTATGATTGAAAAATCCTTTTGGGTTTGACAATTAATTATTTTGATGCAAATATGTCCTTTTTAGTTTAATTAAAAGTTGAAAGTTTAACTACTTGGTGGTGGAAGCTTCATATGTCATTCATGTTTTGAGTTAAATTCAAAAATTTTTGTAGAAAATTCAACTACCTAGTTAAAAATAAATATTAATGTTCAAAATCCACATTCTGTGGTGTAAATTTAGACATTCTTTTACGAAATTTGTCTTTTTGGGTCTCAAATTAAATACTTTCACTATGGAAATCAAATTGACCTTCATTTTTATTATGACGTTGGAGCTGACCGCTATTCGGAACTTTATCCATATTTTACAATTTTGCAAATATTAAAATATTTTGAAATTTATATTTTCAATTTTTAAATGAAAAAAAGTGGTTCAACTAAAAATGATTTACAAAATTGTTTAAGATAATCTCTAGATAAGATGAGTGGTATTTTTTTAAACCGTAAAAAATAACATTAGGGAAAATTTAATTTTTTGACGGAAATGTATGACTTAACAAATTTTGTTTCTTCAAAATATCTAACGCTATTTTAATTATTATTTTTGGATTAAACGCGTAATTTTTTTTTTATTCAGAAAAAGTAACATTGGAAATACAGCAATGAAATTTTTTAAGTGGACAAAAGGTTCAGAAAAATTTATAGACAGAAGTTATTTAACTAAAAAAGATCCACAAATGAGTTTCTGATCATTTTTGATAATACGTATAATTTTTTTTAAATTAAAAAAAAATATATAAAATAAATTTGTCGAAAAGTTAAACAAGATACAAAAATACAGGATAACAAAAGTATTTTCACAAATATGGATCTCCAAATTGTTTAATAATCGTTTCTCCATAGGATCTGTAGTTTTTGTTTTTATCTTGAAAAATAATAATAAGAATAATAAAATTAAATATTTAGATAAAAAAAATGATACAGCCAAAGTGGCTTACTCTAAAAATATGTATAAGCTTGTTATAAATTATTTTTGAATTGACGCGCAATTTTTGTTTTAATATTAGAAAATAATATTGAAAGTAGAAAAATCAAATTTTTGAAACAGTGAGAACATTTGTGATATTATATTTTTATTACAATATAAGGTAAACAAATAAATGAATCCACAAAAGTTTTTCACTAAAAAACATCTACAAATTTGGTATTAATCATTTTTTTGGTAGGCTGCTTAACTCTTGTTTGAATCGAAAAAAAACCATTAAAAATAAAAAATGGAATTTTGGGAAAACCAAGACCAGATCAGAAAAAAATAAATAGACAGCAAATATTTTCCAAAAAAATATACACAAATTTTGTTGCTAACCTCTGTTGGCTTTACGCTTGACACAAATTGGTTAGCAAAAATTCATTTTGCACGACTTATTTTAAAACGGCCTCTGAAATTCTAGAACCCTAAGCGGAAGAATTATTTTTAAAAAAATTACGCATGATAGTTCCTAATGTGTATAGTTTTTCCACTTAGAACAACAGATTCCAGCTGATTATTTAATTAACAATTTCTATTTCTTCAAATCAGAGACGAAAATACATTTCATTTTCTTATTTGTGAACATTGAATTGCATTTAAAGCTTCTACTTTTCTGCACACTTGAGAAACGAAAAATAATTATGGAACCCAGATATGATAAGAAATAGCTATAATTTAAAGATGTACAGTTCGATAAAAAGCTAGAGATAATTATACTCTTTTTTCTGGACAAAAATAAAAAAGAGGAAAGAAAAATGAGAAGGCAACCAACCAAATCCCCTTCCTTCTCTCTTTGATTTCTTTCCTCTTATTTTATCATGATCAAATCATAAAAAAAATGGTAAAAAACATTCTCTGACCTTTCGATACTCTTAGAGCACCCTTATCAAGAATTAGATTTCAATTAACTTAAATTTCAAAGACGGGTAATTGAGCATTAGACATAAATATTACACTCTATAACATAATTTTTATTACTTAAATGTACATTCCGTTTGGTTGTTCAATTTACAGGTTTAAAGCCTATCCCTACTCAGTATTTCCTATCGTCTGCAGACGTACTTTTAATAGAAGCTCTTCATTTGCTTGGATTTTTAGCCAAGGATCAGGAAAACTGCATAAAACCTCTCCCGAACGCAAGCGTCAGAAAAAAATGGTATTTTAGTATTAGAATTTTCCTTAATTAAGAAAAATCATCTTCATGCCCAAAGGTTTCTAAAAAGTTTTCGCCTGTATAATGGATGTGTACAGGACTGTAAGAAGTGTGGTTAGGCTTTTTATGGTAAAACAGAGGATCGCTAAATGGTAGTTTCATGGTTGCATCATGTGGTGTATGTGGTGGCAAATTTTCGTATATTCCTAACGCCTTAAGCAACTCTGTACTAGTTATCTCCTCTGGATGTCCGTCTGATATTCTTATTCCAACTGTCTTGAACTTTAGTTCATTAGTATTAAATGCCAAAATACCTTTGCCGACCAAATATCCAATCATAAAATTTCCTCTTGCTACTACTCTTATGTGTTCGCCCGGATGCGTAATATGTATGTTAATAAATGGAATTTCTTCTGGCATAATATCAAATGTGTACATAGGTAAATGTACGACATCCTTTAATGTTGCGCAAGCTGAAAAATCGAAAAAAATGTTTATGGTGAATCAATCTTTCAGCAATTTAATATAAATATTATGTAAAGAAAGGGGGTAAAGAATAGGAGGATCTCGCTTCGCCGTTGGAGCATAACATCGTACTTTCAAAAGTTTCTGTTTGCCAAAATAAGTAATGAGGCATTACAGACTATTTCGAGGAATCCACAAATTCCCAAAAATTGCCTTAATGCTTCACTGAGAATAACTATAACATGTACGTTTTTGGTAATTGACTAGCTATGTGCTCACAAGGGGAGTCCAAAAATAAAATTGTGGAATTCCTATGATCTAATATTTGGCTGCTTTCGAGAAAAATGATTTGAAAGTTTCTGTAAACGGTCTTATTCTTTGGGGTAATTTATGTTAAACTTTGGGGACGTTATTTAGATATCAAAAATAAATTTCTTCCCGTAAGTTCTACAACGAATCAAAACTTAGTTACAATCTTACTTCATGGAAAACTAAATACGTATTTTTGTTAATTTCCGTAAAAATCATTAGCGTTTGGTGTGACTTTTTGAATATAAGGAGAAAAAACCTTTTTTATTTGAACATTCCTTCATAGTAAATCAAAAAAAAACTTAAATATAAATAATACAAAATAATGTATTTACCTATATAATCAACGAGAATCGACAAAGCGATGACTAAGATTTCCGCGACCCTCATTTTTTTGAGAGAAGTAAAACCAACGAAAAATGCATGGTCTCAATGTGACTACTGAATATTCAAGGTGTTTGCCATATATATATATACTACGCACTATCTATTTCTCCCTCCTAAAGTCGGATAGTATTAGATACATGGATTCAAAAGAGAAGTTTATTTTTCTCAGAGATTTTTATTTCTCGATTTTCTTGTTCTCCTCCTTAATCATACCAGTATTGTGAAAATGTACAGTTAAAAAAAACTGAAATTCATTCCATGTCAGATGATCTCATCAGTTATAAGTTGAAACAACACATAAGAAAATATTAGCTTTTTACATTTTTTATTACCAACACGTCTCCAGCGTAACGAAGCAACTTCCCGAGTCGAATTGTAGGCCGTACTTTGACACAACATGTTTTTCGTTTTGAATATCACTTAATAATACGTGATATGGTAATTATTAATAATATATTTATAAGCTTTAAAATTTCTCTATCATTAATTCAAACTCATGGTTCCAAACTAAACTTCTTTCCTAAATTAATTTTGGGACTTATTCTCGGAAGTTTTAAATTTCATAATAATTTAGTTTCAAATTTAAATAATTATACAGAATGACAAGATATTCTCGCTATTCAATATTCCATAATTTTATATTAAAAGCCGAACTGCAAAGCTAAAAATAGTACAGTTTTAAAAAATGCGAATTCGAATTTGGGAAATTTTAATTGGCTATTTAAAAATTATTTGTTTTCAAGTGGTTTAAATTTACCTTAAATAATTGAAATTTTTATGGGTTTGATCGTCAAAAAGTTTAAATATCAAAATTTTTGTTGACAGTAAATTTTGTCAATTCAAAATAAAGTTCGCATTTGTTTCAGTTTCAAGGTTCTGGAGTAATTTTTTCATTTTTTATCTTTATTATTTAAAATTATTAATTAATTTAAAGTTTGTTTAGTATAATTCAATTTATTCTTTTAATTTCATGAAAATTGGCTTGATTAGCTTTAATGTCAAATCATAATTTCCTTATAAGAATTTAAAATTTTAGAAATTTAGAAGCTTTAACTTTGAAAGAATAAATTTAGTTTTTAATATTAAATTTCTAAACGTGAATCACTTTGAATTTAAAATTGGCTAAATTTAAAAGTTTTTAATTTTCAAGTATTTAATTTTGAACGCTTTTAACTATAAATAAAACAATTTCAATTCCTTTAGATTTTCAAAGATCTAATCTTTAAGTACTCAAATTCTAAGGTTTTTACATTGCCCTATTTTCAAGATTTTTAATCTTAAATCATTTAATTTCGTGATTTTTTACTTTAAAATAAAATTGTTTACTTTGCAGGGCTTTCGATTTAAAAATTATACAATTTAATTATTTTTTTTTATTAAATTGTCAAAATCCTAATATGTAATAAAATATGGAAAGCGGAATCATAGAGAAACGTATATTAGCTGTAGTTGTAGAAACAAAAGTTGAGAAATCGAAAAAAAAAAATTAGCGTCAATTAGAGCCCTCTGAGAAAGCATAATAAAATTTGAGTTTACTGACATCTGGTATTGTTTTACATGTCAGAAAACTTAACGATTAAAAAATTGTTTTCTTCATAATTTTTTTTTATTTTGTGATAAATAATATTTTGAAGTATTTTGTTCTGCACTATTTTTCGTATTTGATATTAAAAATTTTTATGCACTTTTAAAAGCTTTCAACTGATTGAAATTCATTAAATTTTTGTAAGATTTATTTTGTCAGTAGAAAGTACTGAAGTATTCTGCATACTTTTCTAGCTACCTGAAAAAATGTTGTAAAGACAAAAACTAATTAATTTATTTAATGTAGATACATTTGTGCCTTTAATTATTAATTATCTACTTTCATAATGATTTCGCTTGGAAAGGGCAAAAACCTAAGGTACTCTAAAGTGAAGAAAATATAATGATAGATACCGTATACCTTGTTTTTGAATCACTAATTACAAAATTCATCTTTTTTAAATTTCCTAATCTTTATCTGTTAACCGACAAAACTGAAAAATCTTTTTACGGTTAATTAGAAAAAAAATTACACCCTTTTTGTCGTATTTTAATTTTTTTAGATTAGTACTGATGCAAAGAGTATATTCCACGATAATCTGCCCTTTGCCGGCACCTTGCTGGCAAATGTTTGTTAACTTGGAAAAGGGATAATAAAGTTATATTATATGCTTATATATAATATATATGAATTGTTTTTCAATATTTTCCCAAAAACCCGCCAACATATTGTCAGTTTGAAGCTCTTTATAATTTGCCAACATTTTTTGAACCTCAATTATTAACTGGGTAACCAGGAAATGTTGAATAATAAAGATATGCAGATTATAAAATTTCCTTCAATATTATAATAAGTTTGATCAATTCCTTTATTTTTAGCATCACCCACTTTTTAATGCAGGCTGCTTGTTTTAAAAACATTTTTTTCGATATTTTATTATTGATTTTATAAATATCTTCATTATGACAAGCAAGTACTGTAAAATTTGACAAATCATTGTTATCATTTTTATAGCTGAGTCACATATTTTATGACATGTGTTGCATGTTTTCCAATGATCTGGTTGTGACATGAACTAATTTTTTATTTCCCCTATTCTTAATACAAATTTCAAAACATCTTTATCACAGGATTTTATACTTTGTTTTGAATTTATTATTTTAAAAGGAGGCGCTTCATCCTGGATGATCATATCCTATTCTGGTTTCATTGTAACTTAAGAAATATTGTTCAAATTTTAAGTCTAGGACGCCCCAAATGCTTTACCGCGACTTTTCAAATTAGTCGAGTTCTACAGCAAAGAATTTGGCTTAACAATATTATCGAAAATTAACAGTTATTTATGTTTACTTTAAATAAAAATAAATTTCTAACGAGAATTCTTGTAACGAATTAATCTTGAAAACTTTGTTATTTTCACACAGAAAAACTTCTTTTGGTCATGCGGTCATACGGTCATACAAAAAAACAACTACTGATATTGCTATCAGATGGGAAAAGAAAAGGCTAATTAATGAACAAACATCATATAAATTAAAAATACATAACCGTGTTCATAAACTTAATTTAAATTGCAGACTGATTATTTCTACAGTGGCATCTCCTAGTTATAATTTAGAAAACTACATTTCTAATATTTAAAAACGAATTTTTGGAAAAAAAATATGTATGTTAAGAATAGTTGGGATCTTGAAGAAAAATTGGAAAAAAAGTTCAAAATTACAAAAAAATTATCCACTTCCAATAATTAATAGCGTTATTAAAGAGAGAATACATGAAATATATAATGGTTCTTCTGTTAATAATAAAAAAAAGCAACTCTCTGAGCGCTTAAGAAGATCTTTAAAAAAATATAATATAAATGTCTATTCTACCAATGACTATATGCTCAATAAATTCCATATTTTTTGAAACAAAGATAAGGACAGAACACTGCTGGCAAATAAACCACTATTTTGACTTTGAATTCAAAAATATAACCATTTTAGCTCATGAGAAAAATACTCATAAACGAAGAATAATTGAATCCATTTTTATAAATAAATATATTAATATTTTAATAAATTTAAAGACAGAATTGTTAAACATAAAAAAAATATTAAAGTTTTTTATGATGTGCTTAAAATGTTCATATTTTTCTTTTCCAAAAATTTTAAATTATACTACGCTTTAGCGCGCTTTCTCTACTTGGGATTTCCATTTAGTATCAGCCTTTCTTATCACATATTGTAAAACTGTCTCAACTCTAAATATTATGTAGTATACATTTGTCTCTCCGACACAAGTCACCTTTTCTTGTTATTAAATATGTAGTCGACTAATTATATATTGAAACCTCTCCAATTTTTTTGAGGTTTTAATTTTATATATATTTTTAATTATTCAACACAATATTATCAGGTAAATTACTATAATTTCTTCGACATTTATACTTTGCGCACATTTTCTTATCTATTCATATTTTGACGTAGGATGTTTTTACTATGAAGAAGACCCAAATTGGGGTCGAAACGTACGTAAGGAGGGTTTTATTAAATAATTAAAAACAACAAATCTTCTTTGTTTTTTCGTATGACCGTATGACCAAAAAACAAATAGATCGATAGAATTATTCTTGATGCGAATTTTATTAAAATATTGAATTACATCCTGCGGCCACTTTTAATAACTCAAATATAAGAAAATTGCACATACGCAGTAAAACGGTATTTGTGAAAAATTACGTGATATCATCAATGATACGGTTTATTATTCGTGCATTAAAATCGCAGCATTGGAATTCTATTTTGAAATCGAGAAAAAGTTTTTTCTCGTATCATTATTTATCTCTTTACTTATATCAAGCAAGCGCATGTAGCCTTTCTGGCATGTAAAGAAAACAACTCACAAGCAATGATTTTATACTTAGTCATCTTCATGTATTTGATAAAATTTTCTTCATTTTCTTACAATTTTTTTTCAAAAATTTATTAACTTTAAGTTCGAATATTTTTTTTTTTTTTATAATATTTTTTATAAAATATATAATCATTAAATGTAAATATAAAAAAATATATATATATATATATATATATATATATATATATATATCACAAAATTAGCTATTCGAAATATTTTAAATTCTAATTGCTGTTGACTGATTGAGGAAAAATAAATTCAGCAAAGATTGAATTTCTTGAAAAATGAAGCAAAATGTTTACTTTTTCTTGTTCTGTTTCATGAAAAATTAATTTTTTTTTTAAGTTACAGAAGTTTTTATTGAATCTCGTCAAAATTGATTGCAGAAAAGTGAAACTTTCTGGGTCCACAAAAAAAAAATTACGTCGTATTTAAAAATATTTGTTCTATTCTGTGTTTCTACAAAAAGTAGTATTGCCAATTATGCACTGCGCACGCGAGCTTTAGTTCAAGCGAAAAAATAATTTTTTACGCAAAACTGAAATGTTTAATTACCTAATAAATAATATAAATTATTTAGTACATAAATATTTTTATTATGTGATGTTAGAAAATATTAGGAAAAATTTGCTTCAGTTTAGAAGATATTTAGAGCCTTTCGAAATTTTAAGGGAATTAAAAAATATTTTAGCATTTTTCGCAAATTTGAGGTTTTCTTAATATTTTTAATCTCTTTAAAACATTTTTAAAAATCTTTTAACTTTTTAAACGTGTTTGCATTTGTTCCAAAATTAAAAAATAAATCTGCATTTTAAAAAATTGGCTTTAAATCTGAAACCACGGCAAAATCCAGGAAAAATATATTCTCCACACTGTCTCATTCCAAAAAATAAAAAGAATCAGAATAAAAATTCCCAATAATATAGCATTTTCTACAAATTATAGAATCATAGATACATTAAAATTTATGAATTGTAAATTTACTAGACAATTAAATTCCCAAAACTTTCTAATTTTTCAGAATTTACAGAATTCAAAAATTTCCAAATTA
>JAAAKG020143235.1:0-11411 GCA_010014905.2 Druon quercuslanigerum
CATCCCCTCTCCTGCGCCTACTGGGCTGAGACGGACCGAGCGTAGAGGCAGTTCTGCAATCCGGTGCCTCAATTTTCCCATTACCTTTCGGTATGCTTATATGCCTATTAAAAAACCAACAATTTAAAAATGGTATAATTAACATCCACGGATTTCTGCGATTCCAATGACACATTACTTGCCCTTGAAGGATGAGAAATGGAAGGAGTTTAATTCACATATTACATGTACTTGTAATAAAAAAGTCGTACATTATATTATATTTTTATATATTATAGAATATGTTTCCTTTTTTCTTTTATTTACTATTTTTCTCCTCAGATATCACTTCTTGCACATCCCACATATCGCTGCAAAGGGTTAGATATCACATTTTGGACTTTGAAATCGTCAATTCAATTTGAAAACAATTCTATGTCGAATTATGTGAAGAATATCATCTATTGCTAGTAATTTTCATGAAAACTCTAGTATCCGTTCTCTTAAGTTTTGCAAGAAAAATCCGAAAATAATGTTTGGAAAATTCAGAAAACAATAGAGATATTTTAAATTGAAAATTTGGGTCCTTTTCTTAAATTTTTAATAACAAATTAAATTTTTTTGATATAAATTTAAGTAAAAAATCTGAAAAGAATAGTAAAAACAGGGCATATTAGTAAGATTAAGAAACAAAAATAACATTCACGATTTTTCCAAAAATGTGTGATTGGAAGAATGTTTTATTCAATTCTTTTATTCTGTATTCTATTTCTGGCATGAAATGCTGGCATAATCGGTGAAAATATTTTTATTTATAAAATAAGTGCTTTTTTATCCAATTTGTTATCCAAGATGGTGGCTTTGGGGTGCTTTCCACATGCAATAGAGGGATAGAACTTTTTTATTGTATTTCTGGCATGGAATATTCGCATTTGGGGTGGGTTACATGTGCATTATAGGAATGTAACTTATTTCTTGTGCATCTGAAATAAAAGTCTGTCATTATAATTTAAAATGTTGCGGCTCATGAATTCAATGTATTTTTAGCGACATTTTTTAACATAAGTGGTCCATTCGAAGTGGGTTCCACGACTTTTTCCGATTAAAGGCACATGTAATTTGGGTATGAAGGTTGAACATTTGACTTGTGATGAATTTAAAAATTAAAATGATTTTAGAACTAATTGATGAATTAAACTCTTTTCAATTTCTCAATTTTTACGAGCAAGTAATGTGGTATGGGACCTACAGAAATTCGTGAATGCTCATCACCATTTTTAAGTTGCTACTTTATAGACTGGGCTTACAGGAAATCATAAAGGTATTGGGCAAATGAGGAAGCGAGGGTTCCTATCCCCCCCCCTCTCATGTACTTCTGATGCGATCAGGGGGTGGTAGGGCTGCGCTGCGAAATAGCATGACGGGGGTCGACGCGAAGGGGGACGATGCACTTTCGCGCAGGGATGCAAGATAGCGGGCTCGAGTGCAGTCGGCTACTTGCGTGTCAACTCGTGTTGTATGATATTACTAAAGGTATTTACATTCGGAGAATTAAACTTGAGTCATAAGGATGTTAGTTCTTTGAGATTCATTTACGAAGATATATATAGAATTAGAATTTACATATTCCTGCCAGAAGTTCTAGCATCGGAGATGCTCACCGTTGTCTGATATTCGTCGGTAGGTTTTGTAGATAAACGTTTTCGATTCTACGTTCCCGTTTTTCCATTGCGAATCGTCCAAATGTCTCCAGGAAATTCTCATAATTTGGAACGTCTTTAAAAATAGTGAGTAACTAAGCACTAACATCCCTTGGCACGAGTCCCTGATTCTCGTAGTAGATTCCGGTACTTTTGTTCAGGGGAGTGATTCTGCATAGATGCTGTCGTGGCCAATGCTGGCCGCTGCATATACATCACATATAAAGGTCGAAAGACACAGGCGTTACATTTTAGAACAATTGAACCAGGAAAATTGTTATTTTTGACCTGCAAGTAGAAGGAATTTTTTTCTCAAGTTTAAGTGGCTACCCTGGTTAAGGGAAACGGTAGGTTTGGCTAGGCACATAAATGAATGCACCCCTGGCAATTATAAATACAACCTCACGCTGTTTGTAAATTTATTGACCTGTTAGCGAGAGAAATTTGGCAACGAGAGAGACAGCCAATCTTCAACCATTTTTATTGAACCCTTGCATTTGTTTTGAGTTCCCGTTTCTCGACTTACCTACTCAGCTAAAGGGAAATGTAGAAAATTTGCAAATATTTCGTCTACACAATCTGCATGAGGAATAATGTATTCGCATCAAATAAGACAAAAAAATAAAATTCGTAAAATTTGTACATATAACTAATGATTAAATAATTTTCGTATTCACAAATGCTACATTTATGACCTAAGTAAAATATTGAATCTATGAAAAAGACATAACCAGGGTGTTTATCGTTCTTGCGAAAAAAATTACAGCAGTTTTCCAAGTTTTCCAGGACAATAAATAAGTTTTCCTGGAAGCTTTCTAAACATGTTTTATATGCGAAATGTTCTGTGCGCCTACAAAATCTTATTTTATGGTTCTGATTTGACTGGTTTTTTGCCTTTTCAGCTGATTTAAGTTAAGGGGGGAAATACCTATAAAATTTTGAAATTTTTTTTTTGTTTGTTCATAAAATGTTAGTATAATCCTTTAAGAATATGTGACTAAATTTTTAGAACATAGTTTTAAATATTTCTTATATTATAGAACGTAAACCGTGACGACTCTATACTTAGCGTACGAGCGCTGGGAGTTGTTAGTTTTGTTCTGTTTATTTTTGTAGCTCATTTAGTACGAAACGACTTGAAAATCGATTAAATATAAAAATGAGTTCTTATCCTAAAGGAGATAAAGATACATTAGCTCGGCTAGGACCCCCGCGTAAACGTAAATTTCATGGAAATCAACATACTCAAAATGATGAAGCCGAACAGTCGAGTACAAGTGCAAGAAAATTATCTATTTCTACTAGTGAGGACATTCATTATAATAGTATGCATTTTTGTAAATTTATTGAGTTTTTTTAGGGTGTTCACTGCGTTGTCCGAACTTGTTGTGTGTCGCGAGTGTAAACAGACAGTGAAATTTGAGGAAGCCGGTAATCGCGAATTGGTTATGTCGTTTCGGTCTTCAAAAGCAACTAGTTGAACAAAATGAGTTCTTCGAGGCTATAGAAGGATAATTATATGGTGCTGGAATGGCTAATTAATCGGTAAGTCTATAATCATTGAATTTTCATGCATTCAAACTTTAAACGCGTTTTTCTCAAAACTGTACTATTCAAATTGGCGTACACGATAACTCGAAAAGTTATTGACCGATCTCCCTGAAATTTAGCACACATCTTTCTTATGGTATTACTTTCTATGTGAACCTATAAATTTCTAAAAATTAAAAAAAAAAACATTTTTTCGAAGCATAAACAAGAAGAAAATTCGCCCCAAAATTCATTTCATTTTTTGCAAGTATTTTATTCCGCGAATTTAAAAAAAAAATTTTTTAGGTTCATCGAGAAATTATGGCATTATTAAATACAAAAATGTTGGTTTTTCGTTTTCAGATCACTAGAACCGATCCTAGAATGCCCGCCGATTGAGAAGTCTCGCTGCGACCTCCTTGTAAGAATGTAGTGTACATCCGCCATTTTGAATGATTAAGATAAAAACAAAAATTTTTATATTATTTTAATGTTAAAATAAACTACATGCCAATTTTGAAAAAAACATAATGACGTTTTCATTAGAAGAAAAATGAAAATCAGGGAAAATTGAAGCATTTACAGGTATTTCCCCCCTTAAATTGTCAATAAAATAATTTAATTTTCAACAAAACAGTAGAATTTTGAACGAAATCAATTAATTTTTAACTAACATTATGAATTGTCAAGCCAGAAAATAAGTTAATAAGAAAGTAGGTCAACTTTCAACCAAAAGATACAAATTTTTAATATGGAAAACGAATTTTCTACAAAGCAGTTGAATTTTCAAACTTTTCTACTATTTAATTTTCAACCAAACAGAAGAATTTTTAATGCAAATAATGAGTCTTCAACAACAAATTTGACACAGTAGTTCAAACCAGAAATTATATTTTTTAAGCAAAAAAACGCATTTTCAAAATATAAAGATTTTTGAGTTAATAAGAAAAAAAATGAATTGTAGTTCTAAGTCAAAAGAAGAATTGTTTTGTACAACAGTTGCATATTTTCTAACAATAAAAAAATGTAAAATTGACATTTTTCAGGTTAAAAATTGCATTGAAATAAAAATTAAAAAAAAAAAACGAATTTCAACGAAATAGTTAAATTTTAAATTAAAGATTTAAAACTTTAATCAAAAAAATTAATTTTAAACTAATAATGCAAAGGTCAATATTCACAACACAAAGGATGACTTTATAATTAACTTTACTCTGACGAATTTCTCATTTTCCGTGGCCATTATTTGTTTAAAATTTATTTTTTAGTTTAAAAATTTAACTATTGAATTTTTGGCTAACATTTGATTTTTTTACAATGAAAATTCAACTAATTGGGTAAAAGTTGAGCCACTTCGTTAAAAATTAATTTTTTTGTTTAAAGTTTCAAATCTTTAAATTAAAATTTAACTCTTTCGTTGAAAATTCGTTTTAAAAATTTTTTTATCTCTATAATTTTTAACCTGAAAAATGTCAATATTCCATTTTTTTATTATTAGAAAACTAAATTTTATGGTCTAAATTTCTTCTTTTGCTGGTTAAAACTGCAACTGTTTGATTAAAGATTAACTCTTTTGGTGGTAAATTAATAGTTTCGGGTTAAAAATGCAACTGTTTTACAAAACAATTCGTCTTTTGACTTAGAACTGCAATTCATTTTTTTTTCCTATTAACTCAAAAATCTTTATATTTTGAAAATGCGTCTTTTTGCTTTAAAAATATAATTTCTGGGTTGAACTACTGTGTTCAATTTTTGGTTGAAGACTCAATATTTGTATTAAAAACTCTTCTGTTTGGTTTAAAATTAAATGAGTTTGTTGAAACTTTGACTTTTCGGTAGAAAAGGTTGAAAATTCAACTGCTTTTTAGAAAATTTGTCTTCCAGATTGAAAATTTGTGTCTTTTGGTTAAAAGTTGACCTACTTTTTTAATAATTTATTTTTTGCGTTGACAATTCATAATTTTAGTTAAAAAATCATTGATTTCGTTCAAAATTCTACTGTTTTTTCGAAAATTTAACTTAAATCAGCTGCAAAGGTGATAAACCTGTCAAATTTCAACTAATTCTAATCAAAAAGGGACCAGCAACCGTGTTTTTCCCCAAATTACCCAATTACCAAAAATTACAAAAAAAAATGTGTTTTGTCCATAAAGTCAGATTTTGTGGGCGCATAGAAAATTTTGCGTATGAAACATGTTCAGAAAGGTACCTGGAAAACTTATTTTTTGTCCTGGAAAACTTGGAAAACTGTTGTAATTTTTTTTCGCAGAAACGCTAGACACTATGTTTATATATTTCTCTTACATTCAATATTTTACCTATGTCATAAAATACATTATTTCTCAGGCAGATTGTGTAGACGAAATATTGGTAAATTGTCTACATTCCCCTTCAGCTGAGCAGGTAAGCCGAGAAACGGGAACTCAAAACAAACGCAAGGGTTCAATAAAAATGGTTGAAGATTGGCTGTCTCTCTCGTTGGTAAGTTTCTATCTCTAACAGGTCAAAAAATGTACCAACAGAATACTACCGATTTTCGGGTATGAGGTTGTATTTATAATTGACACGGGGCACTAGCCTGTATTTCCGATTTTCTTATAGATGTCGCTGCAGTTATTTATATGCCCAGCCAAACCTAACGTTTCCCCGTTAATATTTGTTTACCATCACTACTCGTTGTTCTAAAAAAAATGTTTTTCTTAGTTTCTTAAAAAAATATAGGAACAAACGAAATTGTTTTTTAAAACATTTTTTTCCTATTTTTGAAATAAGACTCTATTTTTCTGTATAATCGTGCATTGTTGATCTTCACGTATCCAGATCGTAAAAATTTAATACCGTCTATCTTAAGTTATGATAATGTTAACATTTTCAATGTCACGATATGAAACTGGTAGGCCAAAACAGTTCAGGAAATCTTGACTTATTCAGTGGTACAGATTACAGTAAAGAGACATGCATATTTCGTAAATTTCTTTTTTTCGAAATATGTTATGACTTTCAGAATGAAGAAAGTGAAAGTTCGCTGTACTCATAATTCAATACCGTAAACATTTATTAATTTATATAATCCTAGGTGCTGTACGCAGAGGTTTACAACCTGACCCACGACGACCTTGTGAAGAAAGTGATTCCGTTTTGGGTCTTGGGGAATTAGCACAATTAACCGTCAATAATGACGCAGAAGCTGCATATGACGTAAGTTTAATTACATATTTTTCTTAAAACTAATTCATGTTAGATAAACGTAACGAAAAGAATGAATAACGCTAATCTGGCATATAGAATCTATTTTACGTGTTCATGTTTTAATAAGATTAAATAAAACAACTGTCGACCTTTTTTTAATTCTCGTTACTAACGCATAATAGTTGTTCAGGTAAGTGGGATGTATGTATCGCATTTAATTAAATTATTATTATTTTTAGTATAAAAACCAGCTGAACTGAAATTCAACAATGTAGCATTTAATTCGGTTCGGTCAGATATGTTCATCAATCTCTATATTTTTATTTGACATAAACCGAAGTAACTTTATTGCCAAATAGTGGATGGAAATTGTACTTTAATAAAAACTTAAAAATTAACATTCTTCAAAACTTGTGTAGCGTTATTAAAATTGAAGTTTTATTTATTTAAAAAAAATAAAACTTCCATACCTCCTAACATTCGTTTTCATCACTTTTTATAAAATTAGAAAGAAAACATGTAAAAATACATTATTTACAGGATATTTAAATCATGTTTGAAAATATTTGAAAAGATCACTATTTTGACGTTTGGTTACAAGAGATTACAATTTAAAAGGAAGACCCAGGAGTGTTTGCTTTTGTTTCGACTGAAAGAAAAGTTTTTTTCCCCTCCAGAAAACGGTCGATTGAAAGTATCCATTTTGACAATATTGCCTGATTGTTGGTCATTACGAGATATTGCTCAAGAGTTTAATGTTTCTCTAAGAATTGCTAAGAAGGCAAGATATTTAAGAGGTCAATGTGGTGTTTTAGCAACTACCGATCCAAAAAAGGGCAAACCTTTTCCTGATAGTACTGTTAACAAAGTTGTGGAATATTATAAATCCGACATTAACAGTCGCGTTATCCCAAGTAAAAAAGATGTGTTAAAAATAAAAGAAGGTGATAAGATAATGCATGTTCCGAACAGAATGCTTTTATTAGATTTAAAGATTTTGTATAGGAATATCAAAAGCGAACATCAGCCAATGCCGATAAGTTTTAGTAAGTTTGCAGATCTGCGGCCTAAATGGTGTGTTTTAGCTGGAGCAAAATAAATTGCAAGGTGATACTGAGTGCATCAATTACTGTCTCTGCAGAAATCCAAAACCTGATTGTTACGTGGGAATGTTTAAAAAAAGGCCCAAAACTATCAGACTTGCAAGAATACGTAACATCTGTGCTACTGGAAAATGATGTTCAAAATATTATGTATAGCGTATGACAGGCAACTGACAAGTGCACTTTAAAGGAGTGCCTTAATGTACATGATTTCGTGCCCGAATTATGTGAAAGTCTAGAAAAACTGATGATGCATTATTTCATTTCCAAGAAAGAATCGCAATTTATAAGCGATCTAAAAAACAATTTAAAATCAAATGAGGGTCTCTTGGAGATAGACTACTCGAAAAACTACTCGCCCAGAACGCTGTTCAACAATTTCACTATAACAACGATCAGTGTAGTTATTCGCTGCTGTTCTCAACTACAGAGAAGGCGAAGAACTGAAACACTGCACTTTTATGTTGCTCTCCGAATGCAAAACTTACGATACAACGGCTGTGTATTTATCACAAGTACAGTTGATTCCTACTATACGAAAAAAATGTCCAAAATTAACAAAACTTATCGGAATTTCAAGAATTGATACTAAGTGGTCAATTTAATGCACCACATTGAAGATTTTTCTATACAAGCAAAGTGGCATACTCATGATACAGCTGATGGCAAGGGGCGTTGTGAGTGCGTAGCGGCTACAGTGAAGAATCTGGCGATACGAGCTAGTTTACAAGATAAAGGGAATGAAGCTATTCTAGATTCTACTCAACTTTTTAACTGGGCTAAAAATAATTTCCCAACCAATATTTCCAAAGCTCATGCTTTCAAGGTCTCCTCCAACAAAACTCTTGCTACATTTAGATACTCTGATGTATCCGAAATTCTATCAACAACTGAATACTCATAAATAAAGTAAAAACATATTAAAATGAATTTAAAGATTATTTATAAAAAAGCGAAAAAAAGAAGAATTAAAAAAGTAAAAAAAAAAACATTTTTTATAAAAGAGTAACACAAAAAAAGAACAAAAATTAAAAAAAAACGAAAAAAATTAATGAGGGCTTTATTACATAAAGACGGTCTCAATCCTTTGACAACTTTTCATAAGCAACAACTCAATACAAGCGGCAATTGGTTGATTTTCAAAAATCTCGTCCGCCATATTGGATTATATAAAATAATTGAACTAATTGGACTATAATATATAAAATATATAATAATAATATATATAATAAAATATATAAAAAATATTTTCAGCGATATCCTCCCGGTTGAAAATTTTTAGGATGGTAATTTAGATGATACTTTAAATAAATAAAAAGTCAGCTGGCTGTATTTTGGGGGGAACCCGTCAGCTGATGTATTTAAATCGGCGAGGAAGGAAATCGCTGAAAATATTTTTTTTCCATGCTCGTATGAGCAGCTGACGTTTAATCCACCGCGTTACAGCCAGCTGACTTTTTTTATTTAAGTATTACCGCAACTGTTATCTTATAAATTTTCAACTTGGAGGAAATAATGTTTAAAAAAATATTTTTTTACGTGCGTGGGTGTTTTCCGTTGCCTAACCCACCCACGCTGCCGCCGGTGACGTTCACGAGGCTACATGATACAACTACCTAAAGTATTTCACGAATTATCAACCGAGAGGATTTTGGTCGCAAAAATCTGTCGCTGACTGCCGGACTATCAGATGCGGTTTTTAGTAATTTTTGAGAAAAATTCAAGCTATTTGCAAGAACAACTTTTAGCGGTCCTCTTAGGCCACCGATAACGTTCTTGACTCTTATTGATGATCTATGAGGGGTCGCTAGGTCGATAAGCACGCTACATATCGAAAAAATGAACAGGTCGAATCGGACTTTGCCACGATTTTCTTCGGTCCTAAAATAAAGAACGAGTTTTTTAACCAGATACCCTTAACCAACGGTTCTAGGTTTATCCATTCAGAGACCTGCAAATATTCCTTTAAACATTTTTTGAAAAGGTTTCTCGTGTTTTTCATTTTAAAAAATTATTTTAAAAGAATATATAAAATGATCTCAAATATTGTTTGCAGGATTTTCTAAAAATTTGAGGAAAAATTCGATTCATTTTGAAAATAAAACTTTGAGCCTTTTTAAGGATTTCATATTACTTTGAATGGAAAAATGTTTAGTTTAGAGTTCGAATTTTTTAATGTTTTTAAGTGTGAAAAATGTTTGCGAACAGAGAAATTACTGAAAATTTTTTTCTTCGATTAAAACGTTCACCCTGTGTGTGAATCATTTTTAACTAAACGATTTCAAATGATTTTAATTGATAACATGCATAATTAAAGATTAGTAAATGCAAGCGTTGGTAATTTGCATGGTAGGGATAAGTTGCGTTCGATAAATAGCGTGCGATAATATAAATATATATGGGGGATTCTCTATGATTCTGCTATGATTCTCTATGATTCTGCTGAAATCAGTCTCTTATCTTTGATCTGATTCGCAATAAAGAGTTTCAGGGGTCGCTGCTTACGAACTTTCCATTATTTTCTCAAGATTCCAAGATGGGAAATCCAATATAGCACTGGAAAATGTAAGAATCATTTTACGACATAAAAATACGAGTCGTGTATGCAATAAAGGGGTTTCGGTGTCGCTGATTAGGAATTTCCTACTTGTTTTCTAAAATTCCAAGATGGCGAATCCGAGATGGCCGCTGAAAAGCGTAAAAATTATTTTACGTCATAAAAGTACGACTTGGTAATGCAACAAAGGTGTTTTGGAGTCGCTGGATTCGGATTCAAGATGCCATACATTTTGTAGGGCTACTAAAAATATCCAGAAAATATAACATTGATTTGTTTATTTGCCGTCGGCATTAGCATTATCCAATGTGTAATGAGGGATCATTCAGGGCCAATCACTTGGCCCTGTAAAGGGCCGATTTATATATTATATATTTATTATAGATTTAAATATTTATATAATATACCTTTTAGATATTTTTTGTAGCACTGCAAAATGAAGGGCACCTTGAATCCGAAAACCTTTTGTTCCATACCCAATTCTTGATTTTTTATAATGTAAAATAATTTTTAAACTTTAAAGCGCCCATTTTGGTTTCACTATTTTGGATTTTTAAAAAACGAGCAGAAAATTTGTAATCAGCGACCCCGAAAACCCGATATTGCATACCCACCTGGTTCTTTCATGGCATAGAATTATTTTGAAAAAATAATAGAAAAATCGTAATCAGCGATTTGAAAGCCCTTTATTGCATACCCAACTCGTACTTTTATCACTTAAAATGATTTTTACACTTCTCAACGGTAATATTGGATTCGCCATCTTAAACAAAATTTTAAACTAATAGAAAAATCGTAATCAGCGACATCAAAAACATATACCATACGGTACCAAAAACTAGAAGCTTTCAAGAAAATTGTGTGTCCTATAGGGTCCATTTATCTCAAACAATGAAGTGTTTGGCGCGGGTGACTGATTTCACGGGGAATGCCGTCTCGGTTCTAGTCTACTCGTTTGGGGTTGTTCAATGGATGAAGAACGAGCTTAAGGCCCTTGACCTCGCCACACTTAAGAGAATGCATATGCATAAAAGCTTGCGTATCAATTCGTCTGTTCTGTGATCATACATTTCACGCCGTCAAGGCGGACGCCTTGACGCCTTGTTACGCCTACTAATAAATTATCCTAGAGTAAATGAAGTTAAACATGCTAATAAAATAGAACTTTTGTTTAAGTAATACTTTTTTTTAAATGAGCGAGGAATTTTTTTAATGGCAAGCAAGGGGCTGTGCATACACGTACCTCCCTTTGTTAGGGTTCAAAATTTTTGACCAAAATAGACTAGATTTGCACAAATTACATCAATTTTCAACCAAATTGTACAGTTTTCCATCCAAAAAGACGATTTAAAA
>JAAAKG020143236.1:0-17179 GCA_010014905.2 Druon quercuslanigerum
ATGATTCCGTATCGCCGTCATTATTCACAGTGATTCTTTGCATTAATTACACTGATTCGAGAGTGATTTGCCCCTCGCCTTTCCTGAAAAAATTGCGCAACGTTGAGTATCCTCTCGCTAAACAGAGTATAGAGAAATGTTTTGTTTTTAGATCTACTCAAAATTAAGTCTGCTTCAATGAATTTACTGACAAATTTTACTTGCGATACATACGAAATTAGTTATTTCACAAAAACTGACAATTTTTTAGATTATTCTCTAAAAATCAACTTCGACGGCTCGTAACTCCGAAATATTTAGAAATACGACATTCGATTTTTTTATCACAGGAAATTGAATACACTTAATTTATTATACAGTCCTTTTTTCTACTCCAACCTATACCCTTTAGGCTAGACTAGAAAAAATAAATTTAAAAGAACAAATCATTTTTTCCCACTTTTTTCACTCTTTTTCGACATAAATGAAAGGATGTCAGCTCACGTAGAATATTTAGCGCCTGCAGCACTTTTTTGGTACTTAAACTCAATGTTTTGAGCCAATAAAACTTAACTTTCAAATTATTTTTATTAAAATATGCTGATTAAACTTTATAGAAATCAAAAATTAAGTTTTCTTACAAATGGCACAGTGATTTTTTAGTTAAAAATAATCGAGACACGTAAAAGATGTTTAAAACAGTCTAGACGTACAATTTTACTATTCAATTTAGCTCATGGAACAAAACACATGAGTTTAGGAAAATGTTTCATTTATTTTAATACAGTTTTTGACTTTATAAAATAATGATTAAAAGTAGTTCAATTGTAGAAAAAAGTGAAAAAAACAAGTCCGGGTTAGTTCTTCTGAAAAACTAGCTTATTTCTTTACTGTCAAGAAAAAACTTAGGTTCTCCATACACAACGATTAACTTTTTCCGTAAATAAAATAAAAAAAAGCTAATGAAATTTTTATATTTTTTTACAGAATCTGATTTGATTCCGAACAACTAGTATGAGTTTTTCTAAATTTTAATTGCTGGTAACAAGAGTGCTTTTTCTACATTTCTTGACATTTTAGAGTTGAAAAATATGAGTGCAAAAAATGAAGATTGTTCGAAGAGTTATATTAAAATTTAATCCAAAATAGAGGCACATGCTTTCTTAAGTGAATTTAACAATTAATCAGAACATTCTATTCGCAGCTACATTTTATCTGTTGCCGAGAATAGACCAAGACGATATTAGGTCTCTCTGAGGTCTGGACTCCGAGTGCACCGCATCCGGCTGGGATTCACTTAAGGCTACGAGAAACGTCGATTATAGGAGTACGTAATTATAAATTATAGATTAAATACCCGTGAACGTTGATCCAACGAGTATTCACAAGGGTACATCGCTGGAACGGAACATCGTGGGCGGAATGGTTATAGCGGGTGAGATACACGATAAGAGTTGTTAATAAATTGAAGGTTCCATCTTTATGAAGACGTTAAATAATTTCTTAAATGTTTATCTGAAACTTAACTGAAATTTATCTTCAAACCTGATATAAAATTCGCTTAAGGGTCTTTGATAAATAAAGTTGAGAATTTTGAACTCAAGATCACTTTTCCTATATAATAAATAAATAATAAATAAAAGAATAATGTTCTCTCTTTTTCGTTTGATCTTTCCTATCTTTTTACTACAAAATTTTAGAAATGAAAATGATCATTTGTTTCATTTCATCCAACTCAGATCTCAGAATGAGTTTACAACTCGATTTAATTTGTTAACGTTGATTATATGTAATAAAGATGGTTAACATTTCGAGCAAGTTCTTGAGACGTTTAGTGTAAAAGCGATATCGAATGGAATAACTGAAATCATATTTAGACTATTGAAAACGTCGTATAATAGTCTAAATCAATACGGATACGTTGTACGTGCGACACTTACAAAGCAGGCAGTCATTCCCTTTACTTCTTCCGGTTTCAGATATTCTCTTTATCATCTGATACAATACTCTATTATTATTTCATACAAAAGTGATTTATACGAGGTAAATTTCAATTAGGGTTCTACACAAATTATGGGGGAAAATCCCTGATAATTATTGGTTCAAGTATTTAGCATTTTTTGGAATAATCGCCTGAATAACTGTTTTTTTGCTTTGTGAAAGCAAATTTATTTTAAAAATAAGTAATTTCTTAACAGGACAAGTTTCTAGAGATTTAATTAATATGTTTAAATTAAAGATTTGAAAAAGTAGGTTACAAGATATGCTTCAATACGTTATATTATCACCATCGAATAATTGTATGAATGATACTAAAATTCAGATTAATCATTTCTTGAATTCCTTCCTAAAGTCTACGAATTTAAATAATAATTATAACACAAATTTTTATTTTAGCTGCATATTATACTTAAAGTTTAGAGCGTATTTAATATATTAATATTTTTAATAAAAGCTATTTTCAGGTGACTAGACATGCGTTAAAGCCGAAGAAAATAGGAAGATTTTTCACGAAAATAAAGACATATATTCTTTGAATTAAATTAATGTAGGTACTGTTTTCAATTCAATTTAAATCTCTTCAAATTCGTAACATTTGGAGTAAAAATATTGCATTTTTAAAAATAGAAAAGATCGATTTTCCACCAAAACAGAAAAAGTTACATTTTTATGCTATATTTTCTAACTAAAATAGTTGAATTCTTAATCATAAAGATACATTTTTAATAATTATATTTATAGTTCAATTTTTAAGCAAAAAGTATCATTTTTTAACAAAATAGTAG
Source organism: Druon quercuslanigerum (assembly GCA_010014905.2). Lineage (NCBI taxonomy): Eukaryota > Metazoa > Arthropoda > Insecta > Hymenoptera > Cynipidae > Druon > Druon quercuslanigerum. Next base: position 2,766 of record JAAAKG020143236.1, read on the forward strand.
AATTTTTAGTTTAAAAAATTAATGTTCAACAAAAAAATGAATATTAAAAAAATATATAAACTTTCAAAACAACCTAGTGAATTTTTAACTAAAATTATGAATCTTCAACTGAACAGATGACTTTTCAACCAAAAGTAGAAGAGTTAAACTTTTAACTAAAAAAAATTAATTTCCAGCCAAAAAGGAAACACATTTTCAACAAAATATTTAAATTCAATAATATAAAGCTACTTTTACACATGAAAAAATACTGCTTCTTAAATTTCATATAATAATTGAACAAAAACTCAAACACGCTCTGGAAAAATAAATTCCCTGTAATTTTCAGATTCTTCCAAATCAAAAGACCATGTCTAGATTTACCAAAATTGGGTAAGCGTAGAAAAAATATTTTCTGTGAGCCCATGGAAGTTGGGAAAGGGCAATAAGGTTCACGGAATTTCGATCATTGTAGCACAAATATTTTCGGGGATCTGAAATTAAATCCCATTAAATCCCGAAGTCAACTATTAATCAAAACTTAATTCCTTTTTTTATGAAAGGGATTTTAATCTCAGAATTTCCTTTTCAGTATTTTCTTTTTATAATTTTTCAGAGCGTCGCAGAATCTTAAAAAGCCTTCGGATATTTGTTTTAAGCAAGTGAAAAGATTATAAGAATTTTCAGTTTACCATCATTTATACCAGATTCTGTCTCGGATTCTGCAATCTCTCGAGTTAAAAAAGAAGAAGGGGCGAGAAAAGATAAGTGAAATGGAAAAGTTTGAGAAGAAAAAGGCGACAAACGAGAGACGAACAGCTACAGACAGCTAAACGTCAATTTAATTGAATACCGAACCAACGGCAAAATCATTAGAGACGTAATTCTCGCAGGAGCGGAGTTGTTAGTCTCGTGCTATTACATCCCTTCACGTGATACTATTTCCAGCTAGGTTGCATCGATCGCTACTAAATTATTTCGAGTGGCCTTCCTATAGAATGTTGGTCGAGAAAACTGACCCACATCTCACGAAGGGATGCGAAACTACTTATTTTTTCCTAAGAATGTTTTGTTGTCAAAACATTTCAAAATTTTCGCACACATGACATGTTTAAGATCATAAGAAGTCCTTCATATCATTTGTCAAAATGAAAAAAAATCTTCAAAATGAAAAATAGAATTCATTTCACGATGAAAACACAACTGTTATAAAAGTATGTGCACTACTCACGATAACCCAGAAGATTATAGTATACAGACTAGACTCACCTGAAACAAAAAATAAAATATTGCTGTCAGTAAAAAATTTCTGTTACCATTAAATTGCACCATTTAAATATTGAAATTCGTAGCTACGAGATATAGTAAATCTATTATGAACGCACAGTATTAGAAATGCTTGTGATTTTACAATACTTCCACAATACAAGGGAAAATTAAAATTGCAAATCTCGGTATTGTAAGTGAAATTGCAATACTTGTACTGTAAAATTATCAAGATTACAATACGGCGACTATATGCGTTATTATTGATATATTTGATTTTAATATATTTAAAGTAAAATTTCAATTAATGAAAGTCAAAGTTACAAAACCAGCATTTGAAAATTACAATGCAATGTATTGGGAGTTTCAAACACGCATTTTTAAGGTAAATATAGAAACCACTAAAAAATATCAGGATGACACAACTTTGTCAAATATTGATTGAAGCTTCATTAAAATACTTATGATCTAGCAATAATTAAAAGTCTCAAATTGTCATTGTCCCAGTAACAAAGCCATTGTATGTAGAGCAATCATCGAGTGCGTGCTATTTCATCAAACGACGACGAGGGGACATGTTATATATCCGTCATCAATCGATTTTATTTTCAACTCAATTGTCTCGCAGTTTCAATGCGATAGTTCAGTGTCATTATAAGATTAACTGCCACAATGATAGAGTTGTCTGTTCCAGAGTTTCTAACACACGCTCGAAAACACATGATACTTCCGAGCAGTTTTTATAATAAAAAGAATGCCTTCTCTTTTTAACTAACAAAAAAACTGCGAGCTGTACTAAACTCGACGTCAAAAGTACGCGATCCTCACTTTGAACGCTCTCCACTCGTTCCAAAAAAAATCGCAAAATCTTATCTTAGACAGAAATAATGATAGGGAGTTGGTTTACGACTTTAAATGTCTAGTTTGGCAACTTGACGTACACTTCAAAAAACTGAAAAACGATCGATATTTCGCGAAATAATCCTTTAAGAATATTTCACGATTTAAGGCGAGTAGGCAGCGTAGAAAAAGTGTTAGAAAAAAGTGTCCATTTTATAACAATAGGTACCTCAGGAGGAAAGGGATACCGACCTCCCTGCCTTTTCCCCACCCAATTATTGACCTGTGGTTGAACCGTTATCCCCTACCTCCTGAGGTACTTATTGTTGTGAAAAGAATGCTTTTTTGTACACTTTTTCTACGCTGCCTACTCGCCTTAAATCGTGAAATATTCTTAAGGATTATATCGCGAAATATCGATCGTATTTCAGTTTTTTAAAGTGTACTTCAATCACGTTGCAAAACTGCACATTTTAGGACATACACCAACTCCCTATCATTATTTCTGTTCAAGATAAGATTTTTTCAGATTTTTTAAGACTTCCAGCTGGTTTTGGGAAGTCTCGAAAGTCGAGACTAAAAAAGTGCCTCCAAAACCTCGTTTTTTGACACCGTTTACAACAGCGCTAGAGTAAAAAATTTTGTAGAACAACAATATACATATCGTTCAACGCGGGAGACTTTAAGCTTTCAAGTCTACATGGCTAGAGTTTTCTGCGATTTTTTTGGAACGAGTGGAGGACATTTAAAATGAGGGTCGCGTACTTTTGACGTCGACTTTAGCTTTATTTAGTTTTATGGTAAATAAAATTTACTGCTGAAACGAAAAAGAATTTGTCATAAACAAGGGGTCACGATTGAAGATAAATCTTGAAAAGAATTTAATGAACTGAAGGAAGACAACCTCTGTGTAAATCTTAAGCGGATACATTTTTTTTTAATAATGTGGAACTGAAACTTAATTACCTTACTTTATATTCTTCATGTGACTGTAAGATTGCAGGGGTGTGTATATAGGTATATGTATGCTATTATATTCCCGAAACTTAGAAGACGGAAATGTAAATTTAACTGAGATGTCCAAGTTAGGAGTTCTACCATGTTCAGCAATGCGTCTGCGAAAATACGGAACAGCTAATCTCCTATTAATTGTATATCACAGCTGTGACTGGATTTGGACGTTAAACTACAAACTTTCAACTCTACGTCAATAACATGGTCGTTTATCCTGTTTTCATAGAGACTATGCGTTAACATTAATTACATCCTGTTTTGAAAATTAAACAGCTTCCGAATCTATTAAGTTGTCCATATTAACGAAAATTAATAGTTACTTATAATGACCTATTTATAATATAACCTGGCACAATCTGAGTTGAGTTCTGGAGGAAGGCTAATGAAATTAATACTAAAATCACACACTGAGCTACAAATGTAGGTAAGCCACGAAAAAATCAATCTCTACTCAATTTTGCATTCTTTCGTCACTTTTTGCCCTTTTAACCATTAAAAAAACATAATAAATTTTACTTTATCATACACCATTCTCTTCGTTGTTATAAAACAAAGAGATTCATGCATCATGTATTCATGTACCCCATTGTGGAGTTACAGGGCCAACAAATTTATAGGTGGGTTCTAGGATTAATTATTGGCTGCTTTATATAACAACCATTACATTTTTCTCGTAACCTTTTCATTTCAAACTGCTCGATTTTAAATCATATTTAGAGCATAGATTTATTTACTTGCATTCATTTAAACCATCGATATTAAAAATTAAGTATCCCTGCTATCTTTGCTGATAACAATAGCAAAAATGCATTTTTTGAAAAGACTGGTATTTTGCACACGTTTGCGTTTGAATTTATTTGTTTCTGAAAATTTGTCACCGTTGTGACTGCCTAGTGCCTACGTTGCCTTGGCATGGATCCAGTACCGCGAAAGGTTGCTCTTGGAAGTCATGGGGATTTATACCACTATTATGTCTTGACTGTGTACCGAGCGAGATAGATTTCCGTATTACCTTGTACATCATACGTGATTGATCATCGTATACTAAGATTAATTATAACTTTGAGAAATGCACATTTGGTTAAGAAAAATTCAGTATGGAAACCTACCAAATAACTTAGAAACTTTGCGATTGAGAAATAATTTCACGTTGACGTTACAAAAGGGTTTTCTATATCCTATAGAATTGTGATTCAAGAGCTTTGTTTATTAAAAGCTCAGAGTCACTGAGGACATATTTTTTCTCATCTGCTTCACGTTTTATAAATACAATTATTCAGTATGAATAATTCTCTTGAATCTGTAAGATAAATTATTACCTGCAGTAAAATTTTGTATAGGAATTTTCAGTTCAATCAAATAATACATAAGGGCAAAATTATCCACTGGAAAATATGCATTTAGTTTAAATCTGTTGAATAATATTATCATTTAAGTATCTTATATCATAATTACAATTTTTAAACGTGAAATCGAAAAAGTTACAATTTGAAAAAATATCTAAAGGATCGTCTTTTAATTTCCAAATTATCTTATTTTTCAAATATTTTTTATCTCTTTGCTTACCTGAAAAGTTTTTCAATTTAATATTTCCCTAAGAACGATTATTTAAACTTTGAAGAGACGTTTTTGATCGACCTCTAATTTTTAAACATAATTGGATAATTTCGTATTCTTTCACCTGACACTATTTCTAATATAATAATTTTGCAATATAAAATTTTTTCACTTGAGGATTTTAATTTAAAAATTTGGAAGTCTGAGGTTTGAAATTATTTATAATTATTATTGACAATTTCCAAATTTAATCAATTCTATTTTATATTATATATTTTTTCTTAGTAAACGGTGTCCTAAAGTATAAAAATCTAGAATAAAAGTGATTAGTTTTCCTAGATATCCCTCCGTTAATTATATTTAAATGTTTTTTGGCTTAATGACTTTGAAAACTATTCTGGACTTTCAAAAATTATTTTTAATAATGTAAACTACAATTAAGTCTACGCAGGTTTATTCTTTGATAATTCATATTTCTCTCAATACTATTTTTCTCTGCTCTTCTATCCTCGATTGGCACAAAGCTTATTCAATATATACAGTTTAAATTCAACTACGTCTATGCTTAACCATGACAATTTTTGCTTTCTTACACAAATTTAGAGCGACGCACTTTATGAATTTTAATCAGAAAGTTATCTCATTCTAAAGCTTTTGCTCTTTCCAACATAAAATACGTTGGACAAATAAAAATGATTAAAGAACTACTAATTATTATCCGATTGTACTAAAACATGGAGGGCATCTATATATCATTCAACCTCACAAAACAGGATGGAATAAGCTCACATTTTGAAGCTGTCTACAATCACCTGTATGAGGAGCAATACTTTAGCTCTAAATTGTGAGGCTTGAATGGATCTATTCGGAGTTAACTCCGATTTTTAGCAGTGTAAAATAAGAAACAGCCGAATGCAGAAACACATAAGCTGAATTAATTTCTGTTATAAATAATTAAGTCAATGTCACATCCCGAAGTCAACTTGGGGATTTATCGACTTCTAAGTCAAACAGAGCTTCAGGGAATTCTGATTAGTGAATTATGACCTTTCGGAATTAGAGAATCCGTTGTGCATGTGGAGGAGAAGACCTGCTCTCAACTGATTTCTAACCTGCCGCAGCTGCTGGTGCTTGCGGAGGTAAATCCTATCAGAAGTACTTATAGAGTTCGGTACTGCCATCCTCTTACTCCTGAGCCTCAGTCGACCGTATAACTGGCAATGGCATTACTTCAGTAGTTAAGATCTCTAGCCGGCTGACACTATATTTCCTACCTTCATTGCTTGATTAGCGTGTGTCCAGGAATTATCCACAAACTGCAATTTTCAATATTATTTTTCACTTTTGATTAAATTTAAGGAATAAGGGAACGCCGAATAATGCCGTCACGCACTTGTGTGCTATCAGAGAACAAGTTTTGAAAACTTTTAATGAAGACATAAAGTGTTGCTTTCTCATGAAAGTGGCATTCCTAGTCGACTTAACGAAATTCGAAACTTTGCTGAGAATTGAGTTGACAATTTTCAACAAATGACAAGCTAAATGAAAGCTCATACAGTGCAACTGAATTGTTTCAAAGTTTTACTTTCCATTAGGAGGCGTCACAAAATGAATCATACGAAATGTTAGTAAAACGTATCCAATTTTACGTAGCATATTTCTCATATTTTCTGATTGGTAGAATATGAAACAACCATTTACTCCTTGTCTACTAAATAGTTTCTCACATGCCTATCATAAATATAGATCAAAGGAGGACCTGCAACACTCAAAGCACCAACTTCTACCTACGTCAAATTGACTTACCTAGCCGTCAAGGTTTGTCAGTTCTACAGACGATTACTTGTCCTCAGAATTCAAATTCTATTCAGCAGAGATAATAAGTAAAATTTCCAAAAACAAAAATTACTGAAGAGCATAGCGAGAAGCATAGATGGTTTTAAACTGGATGCACCCAAATTTGAAAATTATAAATCAGAGTTTCTTTGAAATTTTTTTTATTCAATAGAAACCGTATCTTATATTTTCAACATTTAACCGTTCCGATTTAAATTGCAAAGATAAACCACATTATAAAACGAAACAAATAGTTTTACGACGCTTGAGAAGATGCTTAATTGTTTATAGAAATTTGTGATAACAAAATTCCAATGAAGGGCTTTTCCCATACATTTTCTGTGGGGTGCTTTGCAAATTTGCAAATTAAAACTATTATAATGAACAGTGTGTCAATGTAAATAATTAAAAATTTCAATTATACAGAGAATAAAAAACGTTTTCAATAAACATAAAAAGAGGTTTTGTTTTGAGCTAAACAAAAAGGTTACCGTCATACTCTAGGATAAAATAGAATTAAATCAAAATATAACAAAAACAATCGCTACAAAATAAGACTTTTTTTCTGTACACTTGAAAGTTTTATATTGGTGTAAAAACGAAAAAAAGTGATATTAGCAAATATACGAAAATATCGGACCTATTGTTTTCAAAAACCTGATTGGCTTTTGAATGAATTTAAATTGCTTTACTAATTATAAACGCTGCTAGTTTAATTTGTGATCATTATGGCGGCAAAATATTTTCTTGTTCTTGCAACAAAAATTCAACATTTCTAAAGTACTTCGAAATAAGTCGACAGCTTTCTAATTACACTGAGTCTTAGATTTAATAAGACCGGTTTACGTCCTTCCTAGAATTTAAGTCCTTGGCAGTTTTTTTATGTGGGGACTGTGGGGCAGAGAGAGAGTTGGTTCTCAGTCAAGCGCAACAAATAGCATTAGGGCATCACTCTTAGCACGTTTGTTACGTTAGCTATTAGCATGCCTTTAAATGCCACAGAAATGGTTCAAGCAGTCCTGACAATTTAAGTTTTGATTTTTTGGATCTATGTTGAAGGCCGCCTGCAAATATACCCGAAACCTTACACAAATCCAAGTTCCGTATATCTCAAGTGATTTTAATAGACTTTAAGAGATTTCAAGGAATTTAAAAGGATTTCGAGGGATTTTTGATCAATTTAAGAGATTACAAAGAATGTTATGGGATTTCAAGGTATTGAAGAAAAAGATTGCAAACGATTTCATAATCGTATGACTAATAATCCTCAAGAAATTCTTTCAGTGAAGTGCAGAAAAATCTTGACAAGACATAAAGCAGAATTTTTTGATAGGACTGAAGTAAATTCCCTCGATTAATTAAAAATTCCGAAAATTAATTTTACAAACAAATTTTTTTAAACGACGAGATGGCAGTGCTTTCGAGTCGAAAAATAGTATATCCCCTTATTCGGTCCGGTCCTCAATTTGAGTCAAATCTGGTAGCCATGAGCGAAATTGTTGATTTGATGTGAAAAACATTTCTACTTTTGATAAGTTGAACACACAATTGAAGTGTTGCCAAGTTTATATATATATAGGTAAGGGATTTAGAGAGACACACGAGATTAGTTAAGGTTTCATGCGCTATGTAACTATGCAGAAATCCCTTAGATATGCGAAGTGTATGTTTGGACTCACCACAATGCGAAACGGAGTGTAATGAAATTGAGCCACACTCATGTGTTATGCTAATGCGATGACAACACAAAGTGATCTTCGTGTGTCGGGGTGCACGGCCTAACACGTGTTAATGGAAAATTTTAGTCCCGCACAGTTACGGTTGGACGAAGGGTCTGTTTAATATGAATTGCGTATTAATAACGAACTAACTAGGCGCGCGACTGCGTCCAGTTATTATTATTTATCAGGGTGATTAATTCCAGCCGTTGTTGTGGCGCACCACACGTGCGCCATACCTGCTGGGCGCAACAAACTGGAAAATTGGCTTCCTCGCATTTTCGACGAATTTCAACGATCACGTAGGAACTGATAAAAACCCAATTTTTTCATATTTAAAATTGCCGCATTTTGTTCCCTTCAGCCAAATTATATCAGTTTTTCCAAATATTTTCAACAGATTTCAAAGAATTTCACAATGATTAATGGCTTTTATAGAACTTCCAATTCTTTCAAAGCTTTTACGGGATACTTAAAGATTTTAAGATATTTCAACAAATTCCTCAGAATTCTAAGAAATTTCAAGAACTTTCAAGGTTTTACAAAGAATTTGTAGTACTTTTGAAAAGTGTCAGATTTTTAGAGAACTTTGAAAATTAAATTTCAGAAAATTCCCAGCAATTTTAAGGTATTTTAAGCAATTTCACAAGATTTAAAGGATTCTATTGATAAATCTCCACGAATTAAAAATATCTTGACGTGTTTCAGAGATTTTTTAAAGGATTTTCAAATGTTTAATGCTCGACTTAAAAGGATTTCCAGAAAAGTTTGAAAATAAAACTAAATTTTAAGGATTCCTAGCGATGCCAAATATTTGATGCGACTTTAAGGTACAGTGACACTCTGCGACTATGCCGGTTTTGCGGCTGGCAGTGATGGGGCAGCACAAACCCGAAAGGGTGCCGCTTTAGATGAAAACACTTTTGTTTATTCACGCCTGAGTAACCACTGCACACTCCCCCGCAGCTCCTTTTACTCCTACCTGCGGCGCGAAGTATATTCTTGGAAGGGATATATCCGGGGGCGTTATATCCGAGTTTGACTGTATTTTAAGCCATTTTACAAGATTTAGAGATTTTATTGAAGAATAAGTTTAATTTAATTTATATTGAGGCGATTTCAAATGACTTCTCAAGGGATATGATGGAAGTAAATAACTGTTAAAGGATTTCAAAGATTGTAAGTTATTTAAAATGATTCGAAAGAATTTCGCAAGGATTTACGAATTTCATCGAATGTCAAAGAATTTCTTAGGGTTTTCAAATATTCCAAGGAATTTAAAAGAATTTCACAAGACTTATTGATTTTGATAGGACCATCAAGTACCTGAAAGCTTTTAGGGGATTTTACCAATATTAAGGGATTTGTAGAGAAATGTAGGCAACACTTTTTTTATTTTAAATAGATTAAAATAGATATAGATTAAAAAATATTTTCAAAGGTAAGAAGGGATTTAACTGAAAATTTAATTGATTTTGAAGAGATCAAGGGAAATCACAAATTTCTGCCCCGTAAAGTTCATAATCGTTTTTTATATACAGTGAAACTCTGAGAATGGGCCGGTTTTGGGGATGGAGGAGGCTGGAAATTACCCAGATAGAGTGCCGTTTCGTAGAAAACGCTTTTGATGTTTACGCCTCAGGGACTGCTTCTCACGCGGCGCAATTCCTTTTACTTTTACTTGCGGCGCGGACCTTTAACCCCTCCAACCCTGAGTGATATATATGATCTTTTTAAAAGCCCCTAGCCCCTAACGACTGTCAATAACTCAAGGTCCACCCATTTGTTTGTTTTAACAACCTTATCAATTTTAATATCAATTGTAACATCAATTTTATTGATTTTATTGATCAATTGTAGTAACATCATTGCTGAAATCCCACGATGTTAAAGTTTGTTAAATTCGTAATTTAAGAAATTTGTTAGGATTTTTCACTAACTCATTCCCATTGTAAGAAAGGGGTTTTCCCGAAATTTTCCGGATATCACCTAATCTGATAGTGAGTACCATTACAGTAATCCGGGAAAAGTTTTTACGGGCTTGATGTGGATAATGTGACAAGGACTCATTTTTCTCTCCAAATCTCTCAAGTTGCTGCAAAAATTCTCGTTTCATATAATCCCAGTCGCTGTCCCTTTTCTCGTTAATATAAACCGATTTCTAAATTCCTATAATGCACGAAATTATTCGCATCGCATTCTGAAAATGTAATAATGGATTTAATAAAAAAAGGACGGAAATGTGATGCATAGAATTGAATATGCTCAAAGGTAAGCGAGAATTTGACATACTAAAATTAGTTACTTTGATTAAATTTGTTTAAACTTCACCTTTTGTAGCAATCTTATGGAATTCGAAAAGCAAGAAGACTGTCAACTTTACTGTTAGTAAATAGTAATTTACTATTGAATCCTAATCGAAGTATTCAAAGTTGAAAAAAAATTACACGTGCTCATCATATGCATTTGCAATTCGATGTCAGAGTTTCAATTCAATGAGGAAAGGTCTTTTATTTTACAGAGTAAGTGATTTTGGAACTAAATTAGAAATGAGATTAAAATACTATATACGTACTTGTAACGTTGTAACGCTTAAAATTATAAATACCTCAAGATCAAATGCTTATAATTCAAAACTGTTAAATTATGAAGTTTTTAAATTTAAAATTCAAATTGTCCTTTAATTTGTAATGTGAAAATGAGAAAACTTTATTCCTCGCTTTCGTGGTATTAAAATTAGTCCAATTTCATTCCAGAAAAAAGTACAGCAGAAAGCTCTTTATACGAAGTAACTCACTTGAGCACGTCTTCCGAACAATAAAAGTACTTAAAAGAAAATGACGCTAGATGCAGACAATAGAACTCTGAATTAAAGACAAAATAATTATGCCAAGCAACGATGTGTAAATAACTTGCTGGACTTTTAGCACTCCTGATAATAATTTGTTCTGAATTATTCAAATCCTGTCATGGTAAGGCAAGAGAAAGATGACGTTTTAATTCTTTGCCTTAGTGTTGACAATGCTTTCAAATTATACAGGACTTTTATACTGTAATGCCCCAGGATCCTGTTTACATAATCATTTTGCAAGAACCCAAAACCGCAAAAAAGGTCCGTATGTTTTTTCAGCTTTCGGGAATTCTCAACTTTTCAACAGATTATATATGGGTCACTGCTAAAAAATTGTAAAATTTAAGTCCCGGCTGTTTTACCCACTTCCATGATTTATTATACTTTTTTTAATATTACTAGGATAAAGTACTTGACAAAAAGTTTCCAGAAACTTCAACATTTTAAGTGGCTTTTCTAAGAAATAATAAATTATAATATAGCTCAAATTTTTACTCGGTAACAAGTTACCAAATATTGCACTTTGAAAAAATAATAAAAACTCATTAATTTGATTCTCGTGTGTGAACAAAAGCACGCGAATTTTACTTACATATGAGTTAACCACATTTTTAAAAATTTGCATCGTATGATTTTTGTTATACCCAATTCTAGATCACTTTTTTAATGATTCTGTATAAAACAAAAATCAAGTTTAAACTTTACATTAACTGACAAATAGAGCCAAATTTAAAGCAAAAATGTCATCATTCAAAATTGAAAAACTTTAATTTCAAATAATAAGATATGCCTGCACTTATTTGACCTAATTCTTAAGATAAGGTATTATGTAAATAGCCCACGTATTTTGGAAAGATATATAGGCAGAGTCTAAACATCAGGCCACTCAGTCTTCATATATGTTTATAGCATGGTCGACTCTAAACTTATGGACCTATCACAAGGAAGGGGCAATTGGAAAAGGGAAGGGGGCGCAGCTTGCATCCGGACGCATAGACACTACCAAATAAATAACTAAATAAATAAAAATATTAGGTATTGAAAAATTAAAACTTCTAAAATTTAACAAAATTAAGTCTCCAAATTTAAGAATTCAAAATTCAAACTACTGGAATAACAGATTTTAAATCATCAGTACTCAAAATTGTACTACTTAAGAACCCTAGATTTGGTCATTAAATTTTTGAAAAAACTTTAAGAATAATGCTAATTTAACAGTGAAGACTTAAGATATAAGAAAAATGAATAAAATATCATGTACTCGAAAGATCTTCAAAAACAAGTTTTTTAAGTGAAGAAAAACCCGTCTAAAATTGCAAGTTTTAAATTAAAAATGTTAAAATGTAGTAAATATACAAAATTTTAATATTCTCTAGTATAAGACGATCAAGACAGAAAATAAAAATTTCTGCCAGAGAGCGAACATCTAGTCCACTTACAGTTTCAGTAGTAACCACTGACTTTGGTCAGCCAAGAGCTAAAGAGTAATTGTAAGATTTCAGGTGAGCGAGTTTGATCAAAAGAGATGATTCGTATCTGATATAAACGTAAACAAAAGGAAAATCGATAAAATTCAGTTTATACTTTTCCTCCATCGATCAATGACAATAGAAAGATTACTCAGATAGTAAACTCAGTTCCCGAATCTACCAAGCACAGGAATTCCTCGGTAGAATACTTGAACAATGGGAAGAAAAATCGTTCTTCAGCACGTTCTACTATTCCTTACTAATAAAATAAATTTAAAAAAATAAAGCAATAAAAAACCTTTAATAGCCAACGCATGTACGTGAAGAGATTGGAGAGTCTAAAGAAATACTTTCCTTTCCAGAGAAAAAGATCAAATCATGAAAAGAGGAAATAGCTCTATATATATTTTCCAATAAGAAACCGTTTGAAATAAAATCTTGCGACGAAAGCTAGAAAAGCTTTTTTAGCTTGTAATCGTTTTAAAAGCCAATGAAATTTTGAAAAAAGTTTAAAGAATGTGGAAGAAGTTATCGAGAAAACATTATTTTCATAAAAGCGTCATTTTTCTGTACATGTTCACTTCAGGGCGATATTATGTAATTGAAAAATTTAACATTCAGCAATTATTAATGAAAGAATTGCTTTTTTATGGATTAAAAACAATACATTGAAAAAATTACTAATGTAAAATATAAAACTTACTAATAATAAAATCGAGGTAAAATTTTTTCAAACCTTGTTCGCGGAGAATATGATTTATTATGGTGGATGAACCTTTTTCGTAAAGTTTTTAGCCAGTTTAGCATGTTCATTGACTCTATTTTCTATCAAAATAGCTCAGCACATTGATAGTTTATAGACGCAGCCTTACAATATTCCAGCAACGAAAACTGAAATATGACTTTTTTAAACAGTACTCCATACTTAGAATTCAAATAAAAATGAAAATGTTAAGATTTAATAATTAAAAAATAAACAAATTAAATTCAAATTAAAAAAATAGTTAATTATAAATACATTATTCCTTTATAATAATAAAATATATTTACCGGGTTAGTAAGCCCAAATGAAAGATTAAGAAAAACTTTCATAAGATATACATATACCTACGTAAGAATGGGTTATTCTTTAACTAGAAATAGTTTCCCTCCCTGCTGAGTTAAAACATTGTATAAAATTAGGACTTTGCAACTGTTCAGTCTTTTTCTTTATATGTAAAATGATTTAATTTATTTTCAATTTAAACAATTTTATTCTGAAAAGAATCATAAAATTCTGGATTTCTTTAAGCTTCGAATAAAATTGGTTTAATTTTCAACATTCAAAATTTAAAATTTGTCTATGTTTTGTAATTGAATTTACCAATTCTGAAGATTTTTTTTCATTGAATTAAAAAAATTTCAAGAAAAATTCTAAAATTGTTCACGTGTGGTTTTTATATTTTTGTTTGAGATATATCATGCAGTTTAGAGATAGTGTTGTGAAAAAAATGACGAAATAATTCAATTGAAATTGTCGTTTATTGGATAGTGGGGCTTCGCCCACGGTATCCCCGATCGGGGCTATGCCTTTGGATGCCGCTGAGGGGCTGCGCCCCCAGAGCCACTATCGCCCCCAGCCCTTCTTTTTTTCCCCCAACCCCCTTTTATGTTACGATTTCCGCTTTGTATATTTGATAGCTTTAGCTCCGCTGTCGGACAAAATCGTATCTAGCCATCGAGTACAACGTAACAACTAAAATAATAATTATATTTGACTGTTATTTACTTATTTGTAAAATTTAAAACATATAAGTTATAGGGAATTTCCGCCCCCCCCCCCCCACCCCCACAACCACCCACAAAACAAAAACAAAACCCACTCCAAAAAATATAAAAAAACAA
>JAAAKG020143236.1:17189-33546 GCA_010014905.2 Druon quercuslanigerum
GCCATCGAGTAAACCATAACAAAAAAAAAAATAATTATATTTGACGTTTTTTTACTTATTTTTAAAAATTAAAACAAATAAGTTATAGGGAAATCCCCCCCCCCCCCCCGAAAAAACAAGCCATAATTTATGAAAACTCAACCATTTGTTTAAATTAGTAGCAGGCAGCCCGTAAAAAGTTCATTTACAAAAAATATTTTTAAAATCATTATTTCTCGTAAGTTTTAAACTTTTTTTCGTAGAGCTTATATTTTTTTCTTCATAAAATATAACTGATAATATCATTTCATTTCTTAAAATCATAGAAAAGTTTCTTTTGCAAAGAAAAATTGCTCCCGAAATATTGAGTTTTTAAATGCGGATGAAAAAGATATAATATAAAATGATTGGACGATTCAGAATAACTTGAATGGAAATTTTGAGGTAACAATTTTACAGGTTTTATAACTCGGCTTTTAGTTGAATTAAAACTCTAATTTTCAATTTTTTCCAAAATAAAATGCTCCGGAGATATGGGAGGACGCTAAATAAGAACAATAAATAATAGATTTAATGCTTTCACGGTTCATTGTGATAAAAAAAAATATGGCGGGTTCTAATCGTGAACATTGCAGCTCCTTCTTCAGGGTTAAGCTGAAACTGCGGTATCAGGTTATGTTTTTGAATCAGGTCATGTTGCAAACAAAAGCAACACAACAGTTATATTGAATATAGAAGGCTATAACAACAAAACCATGGATCTTCTAACTGACGATGAATACAAAAAAACTTAAAAAGGCCCTTAGCAAAACAATATTCAGTAAAAACAGAAACGTTTATAAAAGACTCTAAGCTTGACACCGACACAATATCTAAATTGATACCTACTAATCCCATCTCTCCAAGACTTTAAGGACCACAAAAAATCCACAAAAACAACATTCCATTTAGACTGATCGTCAGCGCAATAAACTCACCAATCGCTTTTACGCCAATAAACTGAATTCTTTCAGAGGAAACTCTATCGCTCACGTGAAAAACTCATTTGACTTTATCAAAAAGACACAACAGATTCACATTCAACAACAAGACTTTATAGTGAATTTCGTTGTATCATCTCTCTTTACAAAAGTACCAATCTCTGATAAAATTGATATCATTAAATCTTTTGCAAATTTCCCCTCCGAACTCATACCTTTGATGGAACACTGTCTCAATAATACTTACTTATCTTTCAATAACCTATTGTATTTAAAAAACTTCAGGAGCAGCAATGGGATCTCCAATCTCACCTGTAACAGCCAACATCTTTATGAAACATCTAGAAAACAAGATCTTCAACCAATCCAAGCTTGCACTGAAATTTCGGTTCCGTTACATTGGTGACATGGACTAGATGAAATAAAGAAGTTTTTCGATTTCATCAATCGATTGCATCCTAATATCCAACTCACTATGGAAATGGAAAAAAATGAAAAATGGCCTTTATTGGACGTACTAAAAGGATCTGTTAACATATTAGCACATAAAGGTCACAGAAAACCCACCCATACAAACAGATACCTACATGCCACCTCCGACCACCACCCATTTCAAAAACAATCGGTCATCAACTCCCTTGTATACAGAGCTGTCTCCATAAAAGATAAATATAACTTACGAAACAAACTACAAAACGTTAAACAAACCCTTATACGGGACGTTTACATAAATAAACAAATTGATAAAGCAATAAGAAAATAAACTCATAAAGCAAGTCCACACAGCCTAATAAATAGAGAGAGAGAGTGAGAAAAGACCACTATCCTACCCTATATCCAAGGTGTCACAGAACAAATAGGAAGAATTCTCAACAAACATAACATCCAAAACATATTTAAACCACCTGCGAAAATAGGACAACTTCTAAACAACCCTAAAGCCAAACAAAAACCTCTCAGTGATCCAGGAGTATAATAAATCCCTTGTTCTTGTGGCAATGTCTATTTTATTTGACAAAATAACCGTCGTCGCAAAAACACAATATTTTTTAAAGAAAAAATAGAGAAGCAATCAAATTCTTAAAACGCCCTAATAACATCAATAGGGACGTCGGATATAATACAAATCCGATTTGGCTTTCCGTCCTCCCGGATTAAAAAAAATACTTGATTGGCCAATCACAGGCATCGTAGAGAGTATACATCAGAACCAACTAACCTATTACCTTAGTTTCAGATTAACCCTGAAGAAGTCAGCTGCAATGTTCACGAAACGCCAGCAAAATTCGTAGTTTTGTACACGATTGGAACCCGAAATATCTATTTTTATCAATAATAATAAATGTTTGATACAATAATAATTTCAAGAAATAACGATAGTGAAGGGGATACTATATTAAAAAATGAGAATTTGAACAAATCCTTTTAACACAACTCGTATTTCAGTTTGCAAGAAATTTTTAAGCAATAATTGTTTACGAGTATTAAATAATTTCGTAACTTTTATTTGCTACATTCTTTTACAACAAACGTTTATTAATTCTTAGAGACATATTTTATTTTAACAATTTAAGTATATGTATGACTATATGTATGACTTTGTATTGACTACCGACATTTTAATTTATACATTTTCGAAACAAATGAAAGATCAAGAAATAAACAAATATAATAGTTACGATTTTTGAATACTAATGAAATATTTAAGAACAATTATATAAAATATTCGAACCATAATGTTAATTTCAGTTCGAACTTCAATGCTAGATTTAATTGATTTAATTGAGGGGACGCGCGAAGTGGAATCGATCAAAGAAGCGATTCGCGGAATAAATAATGTGCTCCACAAATAGAGTTTCCGCGTTAACGTCGCAATTTCCCATGCATAATGCAAAATGCGAGAAACACTCATCTCAGTAGAAGTAGCAGTAAATCGGAACTCAAAACTCTCGATACATTGCGGTAGGATTTGCTGTTTCATATAAATAATATTGCGAGTTTGCGCCGTCAAATCATAAAGTTGACAGGAGGGTGAAGTTTCACATCTTGGATACCGAGGAAAAATATATCTACCATCGAACGCGGGAACTTAAGAGGACGAACCACTCCATCTATTTTTCAATGTAACCTACTTCACGCGAAAATCCTGTATCTTGCGGTTGACGGCTTCTGATTACAGTATATAATCACTAGATAGGTTCTACGTGATTATTAGATTTACCTTAAATGGTTATTGAATTTTACTATCGAAAGCCACGATCCACCAGGATGACCGCAAAACTTCATTTTCAAAATTCCCTGACTTTTTCTTGACTAACTTTTTATTTTCTGTAACCAATAATTAAAAAACAAAAAAACATTCTAATCTTGTAGCATTCTTTATATAGAATCTTTTATAAATTAAATAGAACATTTTCCAATTTAAATTTACAAAGTCATCATTTATTATTCTCAGGCCTGCCATAGACACTGCGAGATTCACAACAGTTAAGTCCAAATGAATGTCGTGTTTTCCAAAATTAAAATAATTTTAATATATTTCAATATACACCTTTTAATCGAGTAATTGCTATAAAAAAGTTACCTAATGTTTCGATGAAATTCATAAAAATTCAGGGTGAAATAAAAAAATTCAAGTGACTTAAGAGAATTTCAAAGAAATCTAAAAGAATTTGATAAAAAAATCTCAGCATTAAAAGTGAGTTTAAAATACATCACGTCAAAATAAAGAAAAACTAAAAAATATACATTTAATTGGGTAGAATTAAGTAAATTCAGAAGAATTCAAGTGTATTCAAAAATTTGAACAGTATTCGAAAAAATTTAATAAAATACAGGATAAATTATTAACAGTTACGGGTGAGTTCGAAATGAATTCAAATGTATCCCAAAAGATATTTGAATATTTTTTCCAATTTTTAAGACCCTACGAAATCCCTCACTTCTTGTGAACAAATTATTTGAAATTTGTTGAAATATTATAAAATGCTTTAAAAGTCTATAATATCTGACGATATTTTCTTTAATCATGGAAAAATGATAGAAATACCTTAAGAGCTTTTAAGACCCCTTAAAATAATTACGATCCTCGTAAATCTTATAACATCCTTGGCATTTTTATGTAATATCCTTAGACCTTAGAGGTCCTTTAAAATTATTTCATATCTTTCAAAATATTTGGAAATTTTCTACAAACTTATGATAAATTTTTCAAATTCTTTAAAATAATCATTCAAATTCTTAAAAATCCCTAGACATTTTTAAAATTCCTTAAACTATCTTGAAGTCTTTTAAAATACCCTGCAATATTTATACTCATTGGCAATCCCATTACATTATGTTTAAACTTGTGACAATGCCTCGATATCTTATCAAATACAGTAAAATATTTTAAATCCTTTGAAGTCCCATTGAATTACTGAACCGTATTTACAATTCATTGGAATCTTTTATAACACCCTAAAATATTTTATAACTATCCTGAAGTATTGAAGATTTTTTAAAATCTTTTTAAATGCCTTGATACTTTTTAAATCTTTTGAAAATTTCCTAATAGTTTAAAAAATTCCTTTTAAATATTTAAAATCCTTTCAAACTTGTTGAAATGGCTTGAAACTATATAAAGCTTTTGGAGGTTCTCTGGAATTTTCAAAAATACCATAATATGTTTAAATCCAATGCGACATCTTTAAATTATACAAATCTGTTAAAAATTTATATGAATCTTTTAAAATACTTTAAAATATGTATTCAAAAATAATTCAAGAAAAATGTAAAATATGTATAGAACTGAATTCAGTAGTCGTTAACCCATGGGTTCATTTAATGAAAGAAAAGTAAATAAGGTTATCTTTCCAATAAAACAGTGACTATCGCGAAATTATTCTAAAAAAGTAACTAAAAGTGATTTGAGAAAAATTACTTTTGCTTCACTTTTCTTGACCAATATTAAGTTAGTTAATATTAAGTTTTTATTTATTTTAATTCCACACAATTAAATCATAAAAGAGGAAATACTACACAAAACAGTAGATTTTATTCTATGAGCTTTTAAAATTGAATTTAAAATTAATTTAAAATTGTGTAGAATCTTATCGTATCATTTTATTTTAGTCGAAAAGATTTAAGTTATAGAGTTAACCTTTGTAGAGTCTTGAAATTAAATGTTATATAGTATCAATTAGATTCGCAAAATTGAGCTCCTAACTTTGCGCAAAGTTTTACAGTCACGAATAGGATGAGCACAATTGATATTTAAAATGAATAAGTTTATGGATCCAACAAATTCTTTAAATAATATGATTTAACAAAAAAAATTGTTCGTTCAGTCAAATGTTTTCGACATGTAGAATAATTTTAGGGTAAAGCATTGCTAATAATAGTAACAATTAAGAAAAGGTCCAAGCAAAATGTTTCCAACTTCAATTTCAATTGCAGGAAGGTCTCATCGTACGATCACTGTGATCAATTGTGACAACGTAGAAGTAAACTTTGCAGTTTTTATATCAGCGGAGGGATTTCATTTCTGCCCTGAATGTTCAGAAAACTAGGATAGAAATGTACAGATCAAGTCCCAAATGCGCCGGGCTTCAATTAAGAACCGTGTTCCGACAGGGGAGTATGCCAGAGTGTAACCCAGAAATTTGTGAGTTTTTAGTTTTTCATCAAAATGTAATGTTTAGACCACATATTCAATCGCTCTCAGATGTTATCAACATTATCTAATAATAATACTCGGACGAAAAAAAGATTAATAATTAATATAAGTTTTATTGAATTTGACAATGACAAAAATTTTGACAGTTTCATATCTTCAAGTATTTAAAATCCATTAAAAAATATGAATTTGACCATTAATTAAAATAAAGTTTAATTGATTAAGTTTTCAGAGTTTAAAATATATGAATATGTTCATGTTCATAATGATCAGTGGGGAATTACATTCCTTAAAATTTCCATTATTTCAAAAATTAAGAATTGAAAATATCGGTAGCCAATATACATTTTAATTGTAAATTTACTTCATTCGTGGAATAAATTTAATTTCAAATCAAAAATAACACTTTGCTGGTAAAGAATATAGGAAATAAAATTGATAGCAAATGATAATCATGAAATCACTTATAGATTTACCAAGAGCACAGCAAATTTTCTTGACAAGAGAACTAAGTAAATAAAATTGTACCAAATGTATCAAGAAATATATAAAACAATAATCAATAGCTTTAAAATTTTTTATTTACAATCTATTGAATATGAAGAAAAAGTGACCAAATTTTATTTAGTGATACAATTTTTCCAATTGAAATTACCTAAAATAAAAATAAATGTTTAAAATTCATCAATTTAATCCACAAACATAAATAACAATAGAAACATATATTAATACATATATTTTAAATGTTTAAAATTAAAGAAAAGGAATAGACTCAAGAATTGCAGACTGATGTAAGATGCTTTCAACATGAAACATTTTATATTTTTGAAAGGAAAGATTTTAAAATTCCCTCTAATCAGAAAATGATTCAAATTGAAAATAAAGTAAAATATTCCAAATTTACAGACAAAGAACTATTTCAAACTTAGGTTTTTGAATTTATGCTATATAATATAATCCGCCGCCAAAATTTGTGCACCAAAACGTTTGAAAAAAATTAATTATTTTCGATTTTATTGAGCCTTAAATCCAACAACTTCCATATACATTTTCCAAAAAATCTGCCGGCTTAGCGGTCACATGCTCGTCGCGCGCAGATCGCTTCGCTCGCAAGCTTGAGCGCGTCTAGGGCGCGCAACTGTTGGATCTCACGCTTCGCGCTCGATAATTTATTCACCTCGCGCTACGCGCTCGGATACATTTGACTCACGCGTTGCGCACGGTTCCTCTACGTTTTCGCACTTCGTGTGATCGCTATTACGCGTGTCAATACTCTCTTAGCAAGGTTCATCGTTATGAGATGCTTTTGGTTCAATTACGTCAGTTTTACATAAAGAGAAGAACTAATTTACATAAGATTCTATCGGCCATAAGAAACACATTCTTATCAAGAGACTCGCGCTTCGCGATCGGTATTTGGTTTAAAAATCATGTAAACCTCGCTCTCCACGCTCGTTTTGTTGAGAATGTGCCCATTCAGCGGGCAGATTTGTTCAATGTTAATGTTATTTTTTAAGAATAAAACAAAACCTAAACATACTATCAAAATTTACCAATAACAAATTTAGAAATCTTTTTTAATTGCAAAATTTTTATCTAATCATCATTTGTCGTATCTTGCATAGTTTCACGTATCCTGCGTTGTTTGGCTGATTTTGAAAATACTATATCTCTGAAAATTTTAATTTTATCAAAAAAATTCACTAGAGAAATTGTTTGTCTTTTTGAGTGCTGTTAATAATTGTACAGAGAAAATTGTTTAATCTTGAAAAAGGTGGTGTCAAAACTTTTCAAAATGTGCTCACTTGTCGAATTTTAATCCAAAATTGAATGTTGACCTTTAGTTTCGGACACTAAAATAGTGTACCAAAGACCAATCTAATCTGTCGTTTCTTTCGAAAGTTATCGTGCTAACAAACTAAAAATTTACAGACAGAAACACAGTCACAGAAACATACACATTCAAAAAAAACCTATTTTTCGGATTTAGTGGGTCTCAAAACGTGGACATTTAACACAAACTGGGGGTGGTGAAATTTTGCACAAATCTAATACCTTCTCTGATGAGAATGTAACAATAAAAAATAAAATATTTTTCATGTTTTTTTGTGCTCTAACTGAGGTTAAATTAAAAAAATTGTTAGAAGGAGAGTTTTTAACCTACTTATTTGTGCACGTGGAAATAATAATTATTAGGAATCTAAAATTAAAAATTGTGAGCAATATATCAAACCCAGAGATACTATCATGTATTTTTTATTTTCTCTAGTTTGAATTTTAATATTTTTAACATTAAGAATAATGACTTCAAAAATCGACCACTGACCTTGGCGAACCTCTCTTGCGTATCAAGGATCTCGATAAAAAGCGAGACCTTGTCGTCGACAATCTTGAACCCATTTCGAGGTTGGGCCAGTAATTGTTGTATCGCTTGAGAAGTGGTAAGCGGATTAGCCGGACTAGTTATAGGAGTCGTCGACTTTCCACTGCCAATATTACCAGTACTGTTGGAGCCATGAAGATGAGTACAACCAAGAAATATCGGATTCCCATTCGGCGAAACACCACAAGTAAAAGGTCTAAACGGTTGTCCATGGAACGTGGGACTAGGACGAGGACCATTAGTTCGGAGTAATGTTTGAGCCGACGGTAACGAAAGTCTTCGCACTGCACTTTGACTTTGTTGTTGCGATTGTTGCAAATTTTGGGAGGGAGACTTAAGAAGCTGATAATCACTGGATGCGGAAGGAAGAGACCGGTATCCAGAGTCTGATGGGGATGCTGGTGGCATAGGCGCACCCTGGGGGGTAGACGCAATACTATGAGGCCTTGGCCGTAAAGAAGATCCAGGGGTCCAGGTGTTACAATTTCCAGAATTGCTCAGAGAGGTCAGCCCTGTGCTTTGGGATGTTGGCGTTGGGGGTTGGGGGTGGGGAAGGGTTGAGGCGTAGGCGCGACGAGGAACGGGTTGATGCAGCACCATCCCGGAGGCACCCCATTGTATTGGTTCACCAGGTGTACGGGCTGTAGAGATTGTTGACGATAAACCTGTGGAAGTATGGTTGGAAGTAACAACCGGTGTCGAGGCAATGCTATGGGGTCTCCTGGGAAGATGTTGGAGTTGGCCGTTCCACAGAGATTGAGGTGGTATTGCGCTGCGAGTTGTGGTCCCCATCCCATCTGTAGGAATTGGTTCCTGTTGTCCATTTGATAATGAAACGGGGGTGTTTGAGGTGGAGTGGGCACGGCGCTGTAGGCCAATAATGGATGCAGCTGACGTGGGCGTTGATGAGGATGCCCAAGACTGTGTGGGGGTGCGTGCATCTTCAATAACCCCGATTGTTGGGGTGAGCCCCGCTGTTGAAGAAGCAGCTCTTCCGGCATATTGACTAATGGCATGGAGATTTGCGAGGTTGTATGGTGGAGCGGCAATACTATGAGGACGCCTTGGTGCTGGTTGGGGTAGCCCGTTGGGAGTAGAGCGAACTTTATTTGTGGATGCTGGTATTGGTGCTGGCGGTGTGTAGAGTGAGAATCCATTGTGACTCGGACTGCGGGATGGCAGCTGGTTGATTGTAGGTGATTGGAGATTGTTGTGCTGCTGCTGTTGTTGTTGATGATGCTCGTTGAGGAGGTTGCTTCGAAGTGGTGTCGAGGGGTGTGAGGGAGCCGGGGGTGGCGGAGGTGTGGAGTCAAGATCTTCGAGTTCAGAGGGATCGTTCCAAGATGCGAGGGCCGATACTGGTGCTGTTGGTATTGAATGTAACTTTGAAAGTGCTGATAGTTGACTGAAGGTATTCTCGTTGATAGAAAGTTTTGTTGGAGTGGGCTGGAGTCGGCGTCCACCGACGCCAGCTGTGTTTTGCTGTAGATGACGATCATTCAAATTAGCACGTCCATTGAGGTTGAGGTAGAAGGCTGTACTTGAAGAGAGGTTCAGACTAGTCGGTTTTTGTTTTACTCCGCCGTTGGCCTGCGGAGGTGTTGCGGGCTTCGGTTCGCCCATTTGCACTTTCAATTAACCCGATCAGGTTTCCAAATCGTCGATCATACCTCACCACTTTTTTTGCTTACTTTTACTTGTAGAAACTAAATGATAACTTTAGAAGGAGTTAATTAACTTATTATTTTGGTTGAATTTCCACGCAGACGAAAACATTTAGCACGTTTTAAGAGACATTGTTGTCCCGCGGAATCGATAAGTAGGGTGCTTTTAGCGAGTTAAACTTCTAGTTCGGTTTCCTGAAGTCGTTGGCACGTTTCCAGTCTTCTTAGTGGTTTAGCAATCCAATGTTGTCGCTCGACAAGTCGTAAGGACGTGGCAGATTTCTTTGGTAGCAAAGAGAGTTCTCGAGTTGTGATTCCCGGGACAACATTATTTGTTCGTTGTAGTGCAGTCAGACGTTTAAGCTTTGCAGTTCGCACTTTAGCTTTTTACTTATTTGTTTCCGTACCCTCATCGCGAAGGGGAGCACCGCATGTCTACGGCCTGAGCGTTTTCTCGTTACTAGCAGACACGGTTGAAACTCTGTAGGCCTTTTGAAATTTCGAGATAACGTCGAAAGAAGACTAGCTATTTCAATGCACACGTTCCAGAACACTACTTATTCTTGGTCCTATTTTTTAAACTCTCAAATAATGAAATACTATAATCGAGGACGTTTTAATATCAACTTTTACTTAAATTCCTTCCGTTTCTTTTACTATTTAAGAATTCCCTATTGCATTGTTTCGATGTAAAATCGATGTAAACTTTAAGCGTTGCACTAATCCGCACTTGAAGCACCTTCTTATTCGTCGGAACAGGTACGTTATTTAACTAGCTTTTTATGTTGGATAAATTACTTTCCTAGTTGTTTTAATCTATAAATTGATAAACTCTTCTATAAGGAACATTACCTAGAACATTTAACTAGTAACAGGAATCGTTTAAAGAATTCGTTGGTCACAGAGAAAATAAGACCCAATAACATTAACTATACTCGTGACACAAATCCCGTTTTCGCGCACTAATCAACATTCCGATGAACTCCCGGCGATGTGTAACAACTGTCGTTAAATGTATAACACTTTCTAAACTGCCGAACGCGATAATCATTATAGGATTGATGACCAACCCACATCCGGGTAACAATCTTTTATGACATTGGAAAACGGGAATGGATCCCTTTTTGTTTTTTTGATCTTTTCCGGCCACCGGGTGAGTCGACAATGAAGAAAGTATGAACCATGTTTTTGTCTTGAGAAAATTCCGGTCAAGGGGTGAATCTTGATCTGCAAGTCAGTGGCTACTCGGAAGGGACTGCACGTCGAGGGATTGTAGGTTAGCCGGTTTCGCGTGGTTGCCGTGCCGGGGGCGGAGTGGCATGGACCTCTTTGGTGGCGGGATTCGAGCCGCGAAATGCACGCCTGCGCCCGGTATGACTTCCACCCCTGGGTCCTCCGCAGCATCGGTACGCCTCTGTACTTCAACCTCTCGCTCCTCGTCAAGTCCGATTCGCAGCATTTCTCTCTTTTTCTCCTCTCGCGTTTCTCTCTTGCTCCTGTTTCTCCCTTTGGGTGAGCCTCGTCTGTCCCTGCAATGCTTCCGAGCAGTGCACCAACACACGCACTATTCTCAGTCTTTCACCGCCGTGTAACGCCGACGCACAACTATTCCGCAAACGGACAAGACTACCGCACTGTCTCGCTTTTCTCCCCACTTATCACCGGGATATGTATCACAAAACACGCAGACCACGGCACGTTGCCCTCGTGCCTCTCGGCGAACCCGTGAACGCTCAACTCCTCTCTTTACTTCTCTTCATCTCCGATTTGCTCTATATTTGTTTTTCCCATCCTTCTAGACCTCACAACATGATGTGATCATCTGAACTGGGTATCTCGCTCTCTAAGGTTTGAATAATAACTTATCGATGAGCATGCTCCTGTTTCAAGTTCTCTGGCTGAGAAGGTTTCGCGAGATTTTATTACGTTGTATCATCATGCATCCCACGCGTGCTCCAAAAAATAAAGAACTGAAACAATACACTTTCAATTGCTTCAGGGAAAATGTGTTAAACAGCAATTAAACATATTCTGAAAACTCCAAAACTGCAATTGAGGGTCCGGATGTATTAATAATGACGTCATCAATATCTCGCGTGCTAAAAAAAGCGGTTATTTGAACCAGTTCCTGAATATGGAACATTCCTCATAAAAAAACTCTTTCATCTTTGATGGTATCGTAAAAATAGAAGATAATTAATCGCCGTCAAGTACAAATTCCAGTTTCCTTAAATATGTTTTCTAACAGGAAGTACGGATAACGGACATGCAGTATCTGTTAGATGGACAGCGCAATTTTTATCAGTGTTGTATTAAACTGCACAGATAAATTTAATGCCTTAAAGAATATGAATGCTTCTGTCTGTAGTTATAGAGACAGAGTCAAACATGTATGCAGTTTTATTTTCGTAAACTGTCCGAAAGAAAAAAACTATGGAATCGATTGATGCCAAATGTTTATATGTTTATACTGTATACTCCTATCACATAAGATTATTTTCTTGCATTAGAAAAATTTTTAGTATCCGAATTAGTACACTCTGACCTAAAATTAGCTAAACTCTACTGATGCCTTTAGTCAGGATTAAGCGAAAATACGTTAAAAATGTTTATATTTTGAAATAAATGACAAAACTGGGTTCAAATATAGAATATAAAAAATACTTGGCCCAGAAACCGTGTATTTTATTCCATTAAAAAAATCTCCCGGAATTTAAAGTTTCAAAAAGTCTGAAGAATTAATATGTAAGACCCACAATCCCTAGAATTGTTTAAAACATCGAGAATCCATAAACTCTATTTCAGCACTAAACTCGAAGCTTTTCGATGCTTTTATTTTTTACGCCTTTTGAAAAATAAAAAAAATCCATCGGAGCATGTGGTACCCGGATAATATGATTTTTACTCCGCACGAAATGGTTTTATTCCTGTATATCGCGAACATATCAGGTGTATTATGGACCTTCTCTCGTTTTTCTACGGACACTCAACACATGAACAGAATTATTATATTTTTAGTCGTCTTTCGTTACTCTAGAAACCATCCTTGTTATGTCTGACTATAGGAATTATTATGCCTTAGATACGTTCAAGAGGTTTCGAGAGAAGCACGAAAATATTCCACTGGTACCATTCGGTCATTCTTAAGATGTTTTTAAGATTTCCTAGTATTTTGTCTGGTTACAAGAGCCTCATTTGCAACTTGAGTTGCTATGAATCCTGATAAGAAAAATATATACGAAATATATACGAATATATATGAATGTATTGATCTGAAATGAAAATGCCTATAAAAATTATAATACTACTAAAGCTTTTAATGAATCTTTCGAAGACCAGAATATTAGTTTTGAGTTTCAAAATCAATAATTTCTGATGCATCTAAATTTTAAACTTATCTTCTTTGCAAAAAAACGCTTATTAAGTCAAATTCACCATAAGAGAATCACTAAAATGCTTTCAATAAATAAAAAACATAGGTTTACAATATGTTGACAAATGTTCACTAGCGTGGAAGAACCAAGCTTTTCTTGTAAGTAAAACAATTTCCGGGTTCTAGCATAAAATATATAAAGTGCTTTGAAAGAGGAATCGTCATTTCGACTTCAGCAGGCGACGGAAAATATTACATTTGACAACATACATTGTCTGCCGACACATAAGGCTTGTAATATTTTGAAATTCTGTTCTTTCTTTGTGGGCATAATAAAATTTCAAAGAAACATATTATAATGTTTTAATTTTCAAACCCAGATTCAATTATAAGAATAGATTAATTTTGCACCCTTAGATATTAATTCCTTTAATAAAATAGCTGCTATTTTAGTAACATTCTCCATATGTGTTTTCCATTAAATTTTACGCCGCAACTTCATGGCGCTGTATGATATACGATTGCACAGAAAATAATAAAAGCAATATCTTCCATATTGAAAAGTCCAACACGAAACTCCAAGTTTTCCCATAAATCGTTCGTCAGAATCAGAACTTATTTAATAAGTATAGGTATATGAAAACATAAAGTAAACGCCTTCATCTAATAGGTCATTTTTTCCATTAAAATATAATAAGCTTGAAGATAAAACGGCTAAAAATAAAGCATTTAGAAGTCCAAAATCAGGTTTTTAATATAGCTTATTATAATATTACAACAAATCAAAAAGTTGTATGTTTGAATAACGGGCTGAAGAATACCTGGACTGAATCGATTCCGAAGTGCAATATTCGAACTGAGTACTGGATATAAATGACTTCGCCCACCAGTATTACCCGCGAACTCGCGTCGAAGTTGCTCATCCGGGTAGAACTGTCAAATAAGATTACAACAAGTTCCACGGAAGAAACCAGTGCGTCCGTGGTGCTACTAGATAAATTATTTGCCACAATAGAGCTCTGTTGGTATCCATTGTGTAATAATAAAAGTAGTTTGAGAGAAGGGAAAATGGATTCTATTGTACTAGAAGAAAATCTAGAGAGAAGAAAGTTAAAACAAATATAGCAGAAATATAGCATTAACAAAATACAATTTTATTTCAATTGGTTTCAATAATCTTTTGGAATGCCTTTTGAATTCACAAAACGTTTAATCTTATGATTTTTTTATGAAGAATTAAATTAAATTGAAAAGAATACAAAGTGCAATCCTTTGTTTTTATCAAAGAAAAATCTATCGAACGGTATACGTATAGAAAAACACCTGAACTAATAATCAACATTTAGTAAGTTCATTTTCTTCTTTCTAGCATAACATCCTGTTGATTTTAAATCGTACTTTCAAAAACGAAACGAACTTTGAAATTAACACATACACTTAAGCAGGGTCGTGAGTAGCTAATAGGTAGGGGGTAGTTCACATAATAAGTCACACGTTTTTTCGCTGCTTAAATAAATATGAGAATAAAATTTCCTTGAGTCCAGAAGGGCTACAACGATTAAAACAACAGCAAAATTAATGATGAATTATGTACATGGTCACGAGCTAAATTTCGAAAAATAAATTAAAAATATAATATAAAGAAATATGAAAGAAGTTTTCTCTAAAAAATTTGCAGACCCTCTAGCGAGATTATTTTACGAGTAATTCAGTTTTTAAAATTATGATTTTAGCATGTATCCTACGAAATATAATATACCCCATTTCACATTCTGATTTTTAATTCCGTCAAAATACCAATTTAGGGACTAAAAACTATAGATCTTACATATTGATATGTCATCTTTCATCGGATAAGGTTTAATCAATCAGTCTGGAAAATTAAGAATGATATTTTCATGGAAATATGGTAAAAATAACCTCCACGACAACCCACTACGAAAACAAGTCAAAAAAGAAACTTTTGAATTTTTTAATATTAATTTTACCCATTAAATTAAAAAAGCTTGGTTTCATAAATTCTTTCACAATTTTTCAATTCTGGTCAAAATAATAAAGTAATTTCCGGTAGAAAGAAATTTACATAAATATCCTTTTTTACAAAGGCGCAACGCATAATTCTCTTTAAAAATAGCTAGGGCCATTCAACATTTTTTTTGCAGCATACAGAAGCATACAGAGCAGGAATAAAACAGTACTGTAAAGAATTTCCATAAAATTACATTGATAATTTTGCATTCTACGAGGGTATTTTTAATTTTTAAACGATTTTATTGTTTAAATTCTAAACTTAAATATTGGGAGTGCCATGTTGATATCTTCTTAACATTTTATTAAATCTTTCATAAAACTTTAAAATTTCATTTCGTATCAGAGAGTATTAACATATATGTACATATATGTACCTGGATAAACGTACATACGTTCATATTTTTAAAGAATTATAAGACCTCGAGTTGATATCCCTATTCCAAAAAATTAAAACCTTTTACGAATAGAGCAAAATCACAGTTTTTGGTTTTGTGACTTTTGCGTCCGGAAATTATGAAAAATATTTAGATTTCCCTCCTTACGTTTGGGCTTCATACATGGTCCCTCTTTAGTGATTTATTCTAGAAAGTTACATATTTGATATAACTTTTATTTTATAAAAATTTGATATAGAACTGAAATATAATAACAAACAGTAACAATATTTTAATCAGTGTCTAATAACGTAGATTTGAAACATATATAACGTTCTTTCATTATTCAGGTGCATTTTTGCAAAGGGTCGTAAAAAGTAACGAACAAAAAGAAAAATAACATAAAAAACAATAAAGTTGCAAAAGTAAACCAAATTTTTGAAACGATTTCTTCTTCATGAATTCCAAAACAATTAATTAATTTCCTCCGAACATTATAACCTTAATTTTTAAGTTTTTTTTCAAATAATTGAAAATAAGTCATCCTCAAATTTTCAATGCAAAATTTTATTTTGTACTGGACTTTTCTGAATTTAAAACTTTTGTTTATTGAGAGGTTTTTAATTTGAAATACTTTTCTAAGTTCTAGTTTTTTGTTTTTTGTTAATTAAAGTGCATCTTGCAAAGAAGAAAAATTATAATTTTCTGTTCAACTGTACACTTTTAACTTTATTACTTTGACTCATCAAATTGATTAGGACTTATCGTTGGATTATCGAAGTTAAGCAGCTCTTGACTCGGTTATGCTCGGATGGAAGCCTTCGTAATAGACCAAGTGTTATTAATTGAGGCACCGGATTGCAGAACTGCCTCTACGCTCGGCCCGTCTCAGCCCAGTAGGCGCAGGAGAGGGGAT
>JAAAKG020143237.1:0-11410 GCA_010014905.2 Druon quercuslanigerum
TCTATGTACCTTTACCGAGGTTCTGGTGGTTCGGAACCCACTTTAAGCTGTAGGTCCCCCTCCCACCACCAAAAAGGAAGGGGAAGAGGGTGAATGAAAAAAAAAAAATTTAAACCCTTAGGGGACACATTAGAAGCTTCCACTAACTAAGTAATAGAATTGTAAACTCAAAAAAGACTAGTTTTTAACAATATAATTATAACTTTCAACAAAAAAAGATACTTTTTTAAGGAAAAGTGGGAAAGTTACATTTAAATCTAAGCAAATTAATTTTTAACTGGAAAAGCGATTTTGCAACCACTTATTTAAAGTGTGAAACAAGGATAAGTAGTTAAGAAAAATGATGAGTTTATCCACAAAGATTTATTTTTAACCAAATGCTTGAATTTTCAATCTATAAGATTAATTTTCTGCCAATAAAGAAAAATTTTCAACAAAACAAATGAGTTTTTTGCTAAAAAGGTTAAACTTATAAACCGAAGAAAAAAAGAATAAATTTTCAACGAAATGGTTCGATTTTTTACCATAAATTTTTGATGAAATTTTCTATGAAACCTTTTATTTGGAATGAAAACAAATACAAAATTTTCAAACTATTGAAAAAGACGTTAAACGAAAAAAATTATTTTAAAAATTTCCTTACTGTTTTGTTAATCGCAACAATAAATAACTCGCCATTATTTACAGGAAAAACTAGGTAATAATAGTAATTGTTTAATTTAAATTGTTTCAGAAATACTTGCGAATTTGCAACCACCTATTTAAATTTTGAAACAAAGATAAGTAATTAAAAAAATGATGAGTTTATCCGAAAAGATTTATTTTAAACCAAATGTTTGAATTTTTAATCCAGAAGATTCATTTTGTACCAAAAAAGACACATTTTTAACAAAATACATGAATTTTTTGCTAAAAAGTTTAAACTTACAAACCGAAGAAGAAAAGAAACGATTTTCAACGAAATTGGTTAATTTTTAACCAGAAATTTTCTATGAGAATGGCATAATTCAAGTTTCAATCGAGGAATTCAATGTTTGATCAAAAAAATTAATTTTTAAATAAATAATGAAATTTTCAATTAAAAAGATTTATTTCCTTTAAATAATATACATTTTTAACAAAATATATAATGTTTCAACTAAAAAAGATACATTTTCAACCAAAAAAAGAATATCTAAATTTTTAAACATAGAATACGAATTTTTTACAAAATAGTTAAATTTACAACTACAAAAAATTATTTTTTCCAAAAAGATTAGGTTTAAACTAATAAGGCTACTTTTCTGATAAAATGGATGAATTATGAACAAAATAGTTAAGTTTTCACCTAAAAAATATTTTGTTGACAGAAAATTAATTTTAAATACAAAGAAAGTGTTTGGATTAATTTCTGACTAAATAAATTGACTTTTGAACCAATATTTAAATTTTAAAAGGAATTTTCAATGTAATAATTAAAAACTAAACCAAATAAATTAATATTCAACCAAGTTAATAAATTTTAAACCAAAGAGATTAATTTTTAACCAAATATATTTTTATCCAAACCAAAATTAATTTTTTACACCAAAATTAAATTGAAACAAATAGTATATTTTTAATCAAATGAACATTGTTTTTTTATCTAAAATTATTAATCATTACCCAAAAATGTTTAATTTTCAACAAAAAATGTAATTCTTGTTATTTTCATTAAAAAAGATTTTAAGTTCTATACAAAAGCGTTGCCTTCAACCGAAGAAGCACTAATTTTCCAAAAAATAGTTGAATCTTCAACCGAAGAAGATTAAGTTTAAATCAAACGGTTGTGATTTTTAGCTAATAGAATTGCAATTTTTACGAAAACAGATAAATGTTCCAACCAAAAAGACAAATTTCCAACAAAACAGTGCAATTTTAAATAAATGAGAATAACTCTTTAACAAAATGATAAAATAAGGTCAAACAAAGTTTGTCGAAAGTTTCCTGACTCAATTAGATTTTTTCTGACATTCCCTGAACTTTCCTGGCCAGTTTTAAATTCCCTGGCATTCCTTGAAATTTCTTGTTCTTCGGGAATTGCACAGAAAGTTTCTTTATCAAAAATTTACAAGATAAAATACGCTCATCGAATCATGGAATCCCGACTTTCTCCTCATTCAACTTCATCTCGTGTTTCTTCGTATTTACCCGTTTCTCCCTGGTAGGTAGCCACCTTGAACATGTATGAGGAAAAGAATTTAAAAACCCTACTACTATTTGTCGAAAAATTTAGGATACCTGCATTTTTGTGCAGATTTTGATAAAAATCTTAGCCGAAAAATATTTCTTAAAATATGGGACAAACTACGTGTTGCAGGTGAATGTTTTCCCTTTAATGATACAGAGTTTTTGAATGTTTAGTTGGTTAGAAATTATTTCGTGACGAGTGAAGGGATAAAAAGTTCCATTATTTTACGATAATTTTCGAATACTGAAATTTTAATGGCTTTTAATTTGCAAAATATTTGTGAAATTTAGAGTTAGAAATAATTATTTATTATTAGGTTATTAACGAAAGAGTAGTTGGGTATTATCTCCCAAACTAAAGAATGCACAGATAACATTCTTGAAGCTAATAGTACATTTTCGTCTTTTGAAAATGTTGTATGTGTGTGGTGTCAATAAGCAAAAAGTTGCGCCTAAGTGTTTAAGAAATAATTTTCTTCTTTAGAAAATACAAAGGGCTTTTCGATCATTGCTATAATCTGTATAAAAATTGAGCGAACTGAATTTTTGGGACAGATAGTAGAAA
This sequence comes from Druon quercuslanigerum, assembly GCA_010014905.2. Taxonomy (NCBI): domain Eukaryota; kingdom Metazoa; phylum Arthropoda; class Insecta; order Hymenoptera; family Cynipidae; genus Druon; species Druon quercuslanigerum. The sequence goes on from JAAAKG020143237.1 coordinate 2,774, forward strand.
CGAATCGCTGATTTTCGAGAGTCCAGTTCCAATCGACGAAACTGAATTATCTTGATGGGGTGCTCACCCAAATTGCTGTGCTAATTTCAATATACATATAACCAATACCAGTCCTGGCCTCATTCTCATTGTATAGATTACAGACACATCTTCACCCTACATTCATGGATAGTGCAAATCTCTTTTACTTTACTACTTGACCACCCTTGACAATCGTATACTCGACAATGCACTTGGCTACGCATTATCAACGAGAAATCTAGCTGTGCAAAGGCAAAAGCGACCGTTTGTAAACACGCCCTAAAGAGGGATGAAATTGATTTCCAGCGATGAGGTACTTCCCATTGCTATTTTACGTGTGTTTTACGATACGACCACCTTCTGGAAATTTCTTTTTTCCAGACTGATGAAATTTCCATGACCACTTTCTTTATTGGATGCCATTTTACAAACAAAACTGAAAAAGATTCTACTTTTATTAAATAAGGTATCTTCGGGAACGAAAACACGTGTAAAATGTAAACACTTTTAATGAAATAAACGTTGAACCTTAAGGAATTTAGCGTTAGGAAATTAAATTGGCTAAAAACAAATAGTATTTAGCTTTCCCAATGTACAATTTTATATTTTTTTCAAGGCGTTCTAAACCAACATTTTTACTGCACAAAAGTTTAACTTTAACGTTTATTTAAGTTCATTTCCCCTTCTTGTATTTTTTCTACTCAATTACGAAATAATCTTTTCTGTTAAAATGTCAACATTTAAACTGTTTAAGAATTCATATTTTTTCTTCAATTTTTCTTTTTTTTGTAATTCAAACATTTTAAAAAGTACATTTTTTTAGTTAAAAGTTCAAAAATTTGACTGACATTTTTTCTAATTTTGGTTTGATAATTCATTTCATTTTGTAGAAATTTCATCAATTATCATTAAAAATTGTAATATCTAGTTAAAAATGAACATCTTTGTACAAAAATCAAGTATTTACTGAAAAATTCAACTATTTCGTCAAAAGTTGAACTATACTAAAAGTTAATTATTTCATTGTAAAATTTATCATTTTGATTACAAATTTATTAATTTATTTAAGAATCTTTTTTTAGTTAAAAATTTAACTAGAATTTTCAAGAATCATGTATTTTGTAATTGTTGAAAATTCGTCTTTTTGGTGGACAATACATTTTTTTGGTTAAAAAAAATTTTCAATGGGAAACTAGTGTGTTTTCATTAAGGATTCAAGTATTTCATTGAAAATTCGTCTTTTTTTTACATTTAATTGCTTGTACAAAATTTATATTTTTGGGTTCAGAATTTAGATCGTTAGCTGAAAGTGAAACGGTTTCATTAAAAATTCATTTTTCTTATGGTGGTTGAGCTTAAAGTAAAATATCTGAAAAAATATTTTTTATATGATTTATGAATCAAAATATTATAACTGATGTGATTTTGAATAAAAACATTATTTAATAAATGTTAAGATTCACAAGGAAACAACAATTTTAACCATGTTTTTTGCATTTGAATTTTTCTGCCCGTCGTTTCTAATTTATAAAAATGATTGAATTTTAATAAATGACGGCTTATTTCTTCCGAAAAAACATTATCTACAACTCTGCAGTTGCAAATTGAAAATGACTAAACAATCTCAAAATATAATTAATTGTTAAAAAATGTTCACTTAACAAAAAATTATTTTTAAGATTTCAGGCATAGAAAAATTTACTTTTAAAATTTGAAACAGTAGAGTTGTAAAGAATTTTTTCAAAAAAAAAAGAAGCCGTAATTTATTCGAATGGAATCATTTTTTCAAAAAATGGTAAGAAGCAACAGTAAAAAAATTTATTTGATACAAACATGGTTAGGATTAATGGTTTTTTAAATGAATTTTTCATTTTTCATATAAAATAATATTTTTATTTGAAATTACATCAGTTATAATAATTTGATTCTTAAAATCTTAGAAAAACTATTTTTACCAGAAAATTAGAAAGTTAAGTTAACCTAACTTTGTTTGTTGAAAATTTATATTTCATTTTTAAATTAAACTTTTTTGCAAAAAGCTCGTCTTTTTAGCTTGATAATTCTATGCATTGGATTCCTATTTTTTTTTGCTAATGGGAAAATTTGCCCCAGTTGAAAATTCAACTTTCATTAAACATTGTTATTTTCAATTTAAAAATTAATCACTTTGATCGAAATATAAGTTTGTTTGTTGACAATTCGTTTTTTGTGGTAAAAATTAAATTCTCTAATAAAAAATTTGCTTACAAATTCAACTCTCATTGAACATTCGTCTTTTTTAGTTGAAAACTCAACAGTTTTAGTAGAAAATTAATCTCGTTTTTTTTTAATCACAACTGCTCAAACGAATATTTAGATTTTGTTTCACAATTCAATTTTTTTGTTCATTCATATTTTTTAGTTTAATTCAACCACTTTTGATTAAAATTAAAAATCTTTTCATTACAAATTCTTCTTTTTTGGTATAAAATTAATTTTCTTGGCTCAAAATTTAACTATTTGCTTAACAATTAATGTCTTTCCTTGAAAGTTTGCACCCTTAAACAAGTCATCTTCTCAGTAAATATTCATGTGTTTTATCTGATTTATTAAAAAATTTGATTGGTTAGAAATGAAAATCATTTTTTGGTTGATACACCAACTATTACATTTTTTGTGAAATAACCTTCTTTGGTTGTCAATCGTACTGTTTGGTTGAACTAGATCATTAATTCTTAAAATAAGGTAGAATTTTAAATTCATAATCATCCTTTATCCGTCATTCTCACGTCAACAAATCTTGCGTTGTTTTTGGAAGACCAGTAAATAATTTTTCTTCTCCCTCTTTATTTTTAAATTGTTATTCTTTGTCTCTATTCAGCCAAAATGTGAGGTTGTTTGGAAATCTGGTTTTTATTTTTGAATCCTTTTCATTCTCAAACAAAAATTATTCATAAAAACATAAATTTCTTTCAGATCGTAAATTAGAATTTACTTTAAATAATGGATAATTAACCTGGAAAACTTATTAATCTAAGTCACAAATATATATAATTCATCCTGAGAAGTATTGTCCTAAAAATCAATGTTAAAAGTCGTACAAATTTCAATTTTAGGAACTAAATCATGTAGAGAATTTTAAGGCGCATCTTTCTTTTATTTTGCAAAATTTTTTAAGTTTAATAGTTTTTGAATACATTGGTAAAAAATATATTTAAAAAAAAATTTAATCTTCTTTCACTTAAACTCGTCCTAACTTAGCCAATTTTAAAATTTTTTTGATGCTTTTGACAGTAAATTACGTGTTAAACTTTTCTTCATCTACTTGTGAAAGAAAAACGTAAATATTTTTATAAACAAGGAAGTTGTTAATGTTTCTTTAAGACTTTGTAGAAATCATGAATTTCAACCTTCAAGCGGTTCGTTTATCGAGCGAATTTCAAGCAACGGAAAACTTTCACTGACAAAGTTGTTGATGAAGGTACAAAGAAGTTTTCTGAATAGATTTAGATCAATCGCATTAATGGTTGAAAAATTATAAATGTTCTAAATAACAAGCGGAAGTCTTAAAGCTGTCCTGTGCACGTGCCTCCCTGGCTACGAACGTGTTGCAGCGGACGTGAAGGTCAAATCTGATAACAAAATAATATTCAAGATATCATCACTGTAATAATTGATTTATTAGACATTTGAACATCAAATTGTTTAAATAATTCTTTATTTTAAACTACTTTTAATCATTTTCGTCACTTTCTGCAGTTTCTTCGGCGTCTCGCTGAATTTTTCCTTTAAAAAAATACTCTTCGAAAAATTTTTTTCCTTAAGGACTCAAGTTATTATGGACATTTTTTAGATCCTGTACTTTGGCAGGTTTTAATCCAATTCGAGGTGGAGGACTTTTCGCAGTTTCTCTAGTTCGAGCGTAAACTTAAAGAGAAAAGAGGTTGGATTTTGCAATTCGTAATTGTCTCTTTTTCTACCTCGATTTATTTTCAGATCCTTTCTTTAATTAGTAGGGTATTAACTAAAATAAACGTGTCTTAAAAATAATAAGTCTGCAGGTATTCTAAGAATAAGTCCATTCACTGCTTCTTTGCTTTATTTATAGTATATTTCAGAAGAGAACTACAAACAATTATTATTTTTCTTCTGGGATCCGACTTGACTTCCACTTCCGCTGCAACACGTTCGTAAACGAGGAGGCACGTGCATACGGCAGCAGCATCAAGTTTTCCGTTTGTAATTTAAGACATTCATAATTTCTTAACCATTAAAGCGATTGATCTGAAAATTTCCAGAAAACTTCTTTGAGCCTTAATAAACAACTTTGTCACTGAAAGTTTTTCGTTGCTTGAAATTCGCTCGATAAACGAAGCGCTTGAATTTTGAAATTCATGATTTTTGCAAAGCCTAACAAAAAAATTAACACATTTTTTGTTTATTAAAATATTTACGTTTTTTCCTCACTTAGTTTTAAAAGACTTAAAAATGTAATTTATCATTAATTATATTGATGAATTCTGGAAATCGACTGAGTTGGCGCGAGTGAAAGTGAAAAAAGATTAAATTTTTTTGTTTTCGATAAATCTAGTTTTCATCAATTACTTCAAACATTATACAACTTAAAAATATTTGCTAAATGAAAAAAAAGATGTGCCTTAAAATTCTCTACAAGTACTAGTCCTTGAAATTAACATTCGAACGATTTTAAAAATTTACTTTCTGGACAATAATTGTCAGGCTGAATTTACGCGTATCCCCTTTTGATTCGGAGAGCTTTAATTATATAAAACATAAATAAACAATTAATAATGTAATACCTAAAAATTAAAACCTTTTGTAAAAAAATGTCAATACTTGTTTCGAGTGTTTTATTTTCATGCTTGCATAAAATTTTTGAACAAAATTACTTCCAAGGATCCTAAAATTGTTATAAAAACACATTAATTAAATTGATACAATCACATTAAAATCATTTACCGGCTACGGTACATACTTCTCTAAACAGCGTTGAAATGGGATAATAGTCTAGCGAGCAAATGACTGTTTGTGTTGATTCAACAAAATTCCTCTGCATTCTAGTAATTAGATTATAGTTTATTGGATTTATTGGATAGATTAATAATATTCTGTTAGCACTATATTTGATTCTCTACATGTAATTGATTTTATTTCAAAAGCCATTTCCTCCATAAATACTCAAGTACAAAATAGTACTATTGACTTATAGATACAAATTTTTTAATAATAATTCCAATTTACAAAAATATTCCTTTTATTTTAATTTTTGCAAAACCTCGAGAACAGTTTATCGACTCCTAAAATAAATCAATGTAAAGTTAAATTTTGGTTGGAAAAATCCATTATTTAAAATAACTTTTTTATAACAGATGCGCTTTTGCATATTCCCGGATGTGCATATGGGTAATTCCACGCGAAATTTACAACCAAAATTTTGATTTTGCTGCAGATTTTTACTCTTGTTCTAGAGGCAAAAAAAGGACACCTGTTTTTGTTTTGCAATATTTTATTTATTTTTTTCGAGTTATAAATTTTTGAATTTTATAATTACAAAAAAACATTTTTTTTCAAATGCTTTGCAAATCGCCCACCTTTTGAAAAAGGGTTTGAAAATTTAGGATATAATAACCCATAGAGTGTTGTCGTAAATGTACTTTTCAATTATTGCAAATTCATTTTGTAAATAATTTATTTAAAACGATTTCTTAAACAATATGGGATATTTCAAAAGAGGCATTCTCGATTTAAATGAATTTTTGCACAATTTGTTATTATAGTATGTAGATTAATGTCCCAAAAATTTAGAGTGGACAATTAACAATTTTTCGAATTATGATTTATTTTGTGTGCTAGTGAGCGTGCCTTGCGCGCGGGCGAGCCGAGTAACGTGCGTCGCGAACGGGTTCGAGCGTCTTTTGTTTTGAAAGATTCATAGCCTATTGTTAGTGATTTGTCACATTTTTTAGAATTCAGTGGTTGCCTACTTATTTTTGCACTGTACTGACATTGAACATCAATATTGTAAAATATCGGGAAAACCGTTTCGTTATCGTTGTTCTAATCCGTTTTGTGCAAATTCACATTTTGCGAAAGCCAACATAAAAAATCTTCGTCCTACATCTATATTACTCATTGAAAAATTTGACTCTCTTGAGTCGGGAGATCTTGTTTGTTATCCATGTAGAAAAAGATTGAGTAAAATGGATGCTAGTCAACTACGTAAGTAGCTTCCAATATTTGGCATTTTTGTCTGAATTAATTTTTGTCAAATTATTAAAAATCTTTCAAAAACAGAAACCTAATAAAATTAAGAACTTTTTCCTATGACCATTCTTCAGTTTATGTGAATAGTGTTTTTTAAAAATTGTAATTCATATTTTTTAACAAAATTTATAGACGTAGTCACGGAAAAAAAAACAAAAATTGAATGACGATAACCGACAAACTAGCGATACAGAAAGTGAGGATGATGATGATGATTACTCGGTGCCAAGTTCTGATTCAGAAGTAATTTAAAAAAAAGATATTTATTATTCATACATTCGAGCTACTTCGACAGATAATTCATTATTTTATCACCTAAATTTCTAGGATGAGCTTAATTTGAGTTCTCGCACAATTTCCGAACTCAAAGCAAAATTTCACGACTCAAACACTAACCAGCAGGAAAAGATTCAAGTTCTAACACTATTGCCATCTAACCTTAGCGTTAATAGAATTGCAAAACATATGAATACGTCTCGTTATTTGGTTAAAAAAGCGAAAACATTGCACGCAGAAACTGGAATCATGTCTTTACCTCCAAAAAAACTTGGTATATACTATAGTAAATTTCTGTAAATTTTCAAATGCGTAAATATGCAAAGATTCTTTGATTTTCTGATATACAACAGGAAATTCAATTTGCTCTGAGGACGTGCAAAAAGTGAAAATGTTTTATGAATACGAAGATGTGAGTTCTGAAATGCCGGGGCAGGGAGATACCAAGTCTGTAATAATTGATGGAAGGAAGAAAACCTTTCAAAAACGTCTCATACTTGGGAATTTAAAACAAATTTACTCGAAATTTAAAAATGAGAACCTTGACGTTAAAATTTGATTTTCAAAATTCTGCTCTCTGTGACCTGTCCACTGCATTTTGGCTGGTTCTGGTGGGACACACAACTTTTGTGTTTGTCTTATTCATTAAAGTGTAAATCTGATGGCTAAAGGTAAATAGCTCTTGTCTTTTTTAATTAATAATTCAATGTTGAAAACAAACCCCCTTTTTTACAGGAAGCCATATTGTACAATTGATGAAACAAAAATTTTGCGTAACAAACTATCGCGATGTTTTAATACTTCCGCTATGTTTGAATTCAAAAGAACAATGTTTCTTTGGATTTTTTCTTTAGATTTTTAGTACATAGCCATAGTAATAGCGTGTTCACAGAGATTACTTCATGATCACTGTAGGTGTTTATTTTATATGCTACACTCGGTATACATTTAGCTCAGGGCTGATAAAAATGTTGTAAAATAAATTTAGGTTAGCTCAGGTATATTTTGAATAAATAGTTTTAATAGCAAATAAGAAAAAGAATCTTATTCTTCTCTCCAGAGATCCCCTTTTCTTTACTTCTCTTATAGTTAGCATTAGTTCCGATGTTAATCCAGCGATTACATCCTCTTAGATAACTTGGCTTAATTTTTATGATTATTATTTAAATATCCTATTAATTGCCGAAGTTACAATTGGCGCCCAACGTGGGGCACTGAGAGTCGAACCTTGATTTTCAATTTGATTTTCAAAATTCTGCTCTCTGTGACCTGTCCACTGCATTTTGGCTGGTTCTGGTGGGACACACAACGTTTGTGTTTGTCTTATTCATTAAAGTGTAAATCTGATGGCTAAAGGTAAATAGCTCTTGTCTTTTTTAATTAAAAATTCAATGTTGAAAACAAACCCCCTTTTTTGCAGGAAGCCATATTGTACAATTGATGAAACAAAAATTTTGCGTAACAAACTATCGCGATGTTTTAATACTTCCGCTATGTTTGAATTCAAAAGAACAATGTTTCTTTGGAGATTGTGAGAGTTGCAAGAAGAACACTTTGGTCAACATCATAGAAGACTTTTTCCGTAAAAACGATATTGAACAAGTATCTTACAAACATTCGGTCTCGCAGCCTCGAGCAACTTTACAAACTGTGAAAGTTCCAGTCGAACAATTCATTCGTAATTTTGAAGCATCTAGAAAACCATTTCTCGTTCATTCCTTCATTGCTGATCAACAAGAAACTTTTTATAGATTTACCAAAAAAAATCTGCAGGATGATCAGAGTCTTGTTGTTTGTGACTTTGCTGAAATTTGTGCGTTTGTGGTTCAGAATTCAGTTCCTGGATTCCATTGGAATAATAACCAGGCAATTATATTTCCAATGGTATTCTATTACTACGACGATGGAACAATAAAACACAAAACATTAGTGATGATTTCGGACTGTAACAAACATGACTCAATTGCAGTGTACATGTTTTTGAAATTTTTCAATAAACTTCTGTCGCACTTTCGCCCGATAGTAAAAAATTGTATTTATTTTTCGGATGGAGCCCCGCAACAATTTAAGAACTCC
>JAAAKG020143239.1:0-11409 GCA_010014905.2 Druon quercuslanigerum
GAAAAAATGGTATCACGGAAAAGTTTAGCAACAAAAAGTTGTAACTTTGTTGTTAAATAAAAAATTTCCGTTAACTCCAATTAAAATATCCGCAGTTACTTGTTATAACTGAAAGCCTTATGGTCATTTCGAAAAAAAATTAAATTCCGTTAAGAATTGCACTGTCGGTCGATTTGTGTCCAAAAAGGTGCTTTTTCCCACTGTGCGTCTCTCGGTTAAAAAAGATCAAAATCAGTTTGGTCTCTAGGCAGGTTATGAGCTGAGTCCTTGAGTTGCTGTAAATTCAATTGTGTATCAGTAAAATGAGGTAAGGTTATTTCATCTGTACTTAAAATGTCAATTTCGAGATTGGTAAAATTAAATTTAACTTTTTGTTCTTTGACAGGACTACTTTTTGAATAGTGAGTAGCTGCGAGAAAAGATTGTTTCACAGAAGTGGCTCTACAATGATCTTCTAATGTAAGCAGGGTGGCAAACGATACTGTTTCCTTAACATCCTTTTATAGTGGGCAGGATATCGTTAGTTGTATCAAACTGTACGGAAAAATGTACCCTTGGTTGCCATTTCAAAAGTATATATATATATATATATATATATATATATATATAATCGGTGGTGATTTTCAGATATTTCTTCTCACAGGGTTTTCCTTCATTACTGAGTAACCATGCACGAAATTTCGGTGTGAATTTGTTTCAAGACGTCGATTGTCTGGCAGAAATGTAATTCTTCTGTGTTAATACATTTCCCTTCATCAACAGTTATGTAGGTTGTTCCATCTTCTACAAGTGAAAAGAATGTCTCTTGGATTCCGTCAAAAAAATAAGAGTGGAACATCCCATGCTGGGGCAGTGAAATGTAGCGGGATACAGAGAAATTTAGTTCTTCGGGAATAGGTGTGTGAACCTTGTATGTTAGTTCATTATTTATTAATGTAACATCGATAGTACTGATTGTGTTTTTTGCTTCAGATAGTGCTGATTCAATCATGTGCAGGGCTTCATTTGATTCTTTCACATGTACTTCTATGTCAAAGAGGGAGTTCAGAATAATGTTATTAATTTTTAGTTGAATGCTGATGTCTGTTAAAGCTCCAGTGAAGCGTTGCATTTCGTTCAGATCTTGTTGCGCATTTCTAAGGTTCTTTTCAATTGGTGTAATGGATGCCTGCGGCATTTGCATTTGCGGCGTTCATAGTTCCAAATAAATATTTGGTGGCGGTAACAATGAAGTTGAATAAACCGTGCTTCACCTATTTAGAAAATAAGGCTTTAATATTCTCACATTTGTTCGCCAGTTTGTCAATACGGTTCTGTAAAGTTTCCTATGGTTTTTAACATTGTGCATTTGCTTGTAAGGCTCATACAGTATTCATGAATTTGTTGGATGTAGTTCTTTAAATTTTCAATATCTTCTTCTAATTCCAATATGTCCATGACATAAATAGAATCCCAAGTTTCATGATAGAAGCGAGTTGTAAGGAGGAATTCACGCCAAATTGGTGTATGTACTGTTTCCAGGTTGTATTTTTCGTCGGGTATTAATATCTGTAATAAAAATGTTCCTAATTATTTGTCGCGAAATAATGTTTCACATCATTAAAATATCTCAAATATTTTTGCCCATAAAAAAAGAAAGTTAAGATTTGTATTATTGTTAACGTCAAGCACAGACAATGGTTTTGTCTATGCTGATTTCCCATTTAACATTGTTTTAATTAGTGCGTCATCCCCTGGAGGGTAGGATTCTTCTTTCGCTGTCCTTGTGACCTTTTCTTGATAACGGATTTTCGCCTTCCCTGTTCTTCTGACCCCGGCTTCTCGTTGTGTCTGTATTCTTTCAGCGGGATTCCGTAGGTGTTCGTGTTCATTGTAGGGAATATATTTTGGTTTGGCAGCTGAAAGTTCTTCTGGTATGTAATTAGTAACTGAATGAGGGCTAGTTTTATAGATCTTGGTGACTTTCATTACTCTTTGTGTCATTTCGCTCTCAATCGTATATGCTAAAAGTTTTATGGTTCCGACTACTCTTTCAACTATTCTATTGCTTTGAGGATCATAAGCTGAGATTTTAATATGCTTTATCCCGAATGAATTTGTTACAGTTCCCATTTCTTCAATTAAGAAGACCGGGTCATTATCTGTGAATAATTTTTTAGGGATAGCTATTATATCTACTGCGATAGCCTAAATGTACCTTGTCAAACTTTCTTCAAACATTAGAAAGTCTTTACCGTCAACGGTAAATTTATCCAGATTTATAATTTCAAAAGGGGTTTTCGCGGGTTCCATTAACACTGCATCTGCTTTTATTAATTTCTCTTGAGGTTTGACTGCACAAATGGGACAACTTTGTATTAGGTTTCTATTTGTTCAATCATACCTGGTCAATAATACTGTTGTTTAATGATCTTCTTTATTTTATCTATTGCCCGATGTCCTAGTTCATGCGTGCGAGCTATCAAGTATAATTGAATTTGAACTTTTCTAATTTTTCGGAGGTATGATTCCTTGATGAGGTAATGTTGTTCTAGGTTTAGAAGTCGCAAGGTTAAATATATAAAGTTTGCTGCTAATTGATATTCACTTAATGTGGTCCACTGTGTGATTGCAATAGTGCGCTGGTTTTCTGTTCTTCCAGCTCCCCATATGATTTTGGTTAATTTTACCACGCCGTCTGGTGTATGGAATAAAGATCCGTTGTCTTGAAGAACGGATGTATGGCGGAGACATAGGACCTCTTAGATATCTGAAGGATAGTTATGCGATTTTGAAAATTGTCTTTGGTTTGTGCTATTTTTATTCAAGTGACTGCAAATCTTTTTAATTTATCTAAATTGTCTGTCAAATAGTTTTAATTTCTCTCTATTCGGTAGCTGCTTCCTTTTTTATTGAACATTTTTCAAAAGCTGGCAAAGATTTTTTTAAATGTTTTGTTTGGTTTAATTGCAAGGTCCACGTTGAGGTTCTGCAAAGTTTTGTATTGTAAATGCTCTTCTCAAAGCTTCTGCGTTACCATCATTTTTTTCCGCTTTGTAGATTACCTCGACACGGTAATCTGTGAGTTTCTGAGTGAGTCTGAAGAGTCCTGAAGACATGTTGTCATGTCTTGCAGATAGAGAACACTTCTTGAACTATTTATAACTATTAAAAATTAACAAAATTGACTTGAAATGCAGGGAGTATAGAAAAACCTACCGGCCAGTAGAAAGCTTCCCTAAGGTTCAAGTGGCAAGCCTTCGGGCCAGCCCCTGAATGTTTTTAAGTAGTTCATTTAATTTTATGTTCCGTAGATAACTAGAATTAAATAATTAATTATTCATTATGAGTATGATCCTAATTTAATTTCCGTTATGTAAAATTAGGAACAAATAAAAAAGTTGAGATAATCCGCTAATTTAAAACTATTCAATCCTATTGGCGAGCGCCCGAATGATTCCTGTTTAATTGTTTTGAATTAATTATTTAGGAACAAATCTGAAGTTGAGATAATCTGCTAATTTAAAATCATTAAATTCCGAATGCAAGGGGAATAGATAAGCGTAAAGGTCAGTCGAAATCTCCCCTAAGATTTAGGTGGCAATTCTATCGGTCAGCGTCTAAATTATTCCTGTTTAGTTGTTTTAGATTACTTGTTTAAAACAAGTCTGAGGCTGAAATATTCAGGATGTCTGACGTTAAATTGAAAAAAAGCTTAAACCTATAGGTGGGAAGTAAATCAAACAACGTCAAGAACATCTAAAGCAGCAGCTGTTAGCTAATAAATTTTGTCTAAGAAAATAATTGTGCACGAATTTAAACCAAGAAGTCAACCCTCCGGAGAAATGGTTAATATTCCAGTAAACATCCGTTTTGTAGATCCCCGTCTCAAAAAAGGAGGACATCTTCACGGAGATTGAGGGCCCTAAGGAATGCAATTACTTATTCAACATTCTACTGTATTACGCCTAATAAAAATTGGACCAAAAAGAATCGTACTCAAAAATCAAAACTGGAAAGCGTCAATTCTCCTTTCGATGATAAACAGTAGATATCGTAGTAGAGGTCTTTAAGGAAATTGCTAAAAGGGACTTAAAAGAAAATTTTAAACCTACTTGAAAATAAATATCTAATAAATAATGGGAAAAGGTTATTTTTGATTGCCTATAGCTAGCTTGCCATTTTCTACTTACCAAATCACACTTTATCTCGAAATATGTACTCTCGTATTATTCGGTACGACCTTGTCCTTCGATGTTATCTTTTCACTTATGCCATTAGCACACCCTAGGGTCAGCGGGATATTGGGACATGTTGCTTAAGAATCCCTTGGAATTATAAGATTCTCTAAGAAAAAGAAAAATCTTAAATCCTTACAACAGGGACAAAGAAGGACAGACTGTCAACTATTTTAATAATTAATATTCATCAAATCACCCAATTGCACGCTCAACTGACGGGTAGACGTTTTTCTCTGTCCAATCACTATAAAGATAAATACCTGAAGAAAAACCGAAGTCACACAATTTTGCTCTTCAGTAAAATTCAAATGAAAAATTAAGGAGCTCTACCGCGCTAAGTTCAACTGAACACTTAAGCGAAGGGAAGACCTAAAGTAGCGCCTAAGCATTCGTGTTTTTCCTATAAAAAACAAAAAAAATAGGGAAGTCAGATCTTTAATTAATAGAATAGTATAGTATACAGTATAGCATACTTTTAATATAGTTATAATAATATAATTTATTTTTCAAAAATCTCTGGCAACTCTCTCGCTCTACCTTAAGTAGGCAATGCAGCGTTTCAAATTCTTCCCAACTCCATGGTGTCTTACCCAAATAAATCCAAATAAAGCATACAAAAAGAGAAAAGAGAGTCAGAAAAAATCATCAATCTAAACCCCTGTTGAGCCAAACCAAAGTGATTGTAATCGATCCACTTTTGGAAGAGGCTTTAGAACTAAGGAGAGTGGCTCGAGATCAAGAGATTAAGATTATTAACGTGTAGTCGATCAACGACAAGTCGATTCGTACGCTGAAACAGTAATCGCCCAATCAGAAGCAAACGACGAGATCGAAGTATAGACGATAACTTTAGAGTAGAAAATAGAATTACAGCCTTCGATTATAGTATCGGCCAATTTTACCTTTTCCCTCTAGTTTCATTGGAAAGCAATTGAATTTTTAAGGCACCATTTGATATCCGGATAACATGGCACCGAAGAGAGAAAGACAGAGAGAGAGTTAAAGATAAATAGAGGGCCACATTTTAAGAGTAAGCGACATAATTCCAGTAAATTTGTTTTGGATTGAGTGATTTTTGTTTACCGAATCTAAAACGGTAGTCTCAGGGTGAAGTGCACCTTGCATTGCCAGCAAACAAAAGCTTATTGGCTTCATTATGCGCTAGATATCTTTTAATATCATCTTGTGTTGAACTCTGTATTGTGTCTCATAATACCTAAATGAAAACGGGACTATTGCTACTTACAGTTTTCTTTCCTAGAGAAGGGAAATTGTAGGACACCAAATGTGTTTGCCTATTACGGGTTGACATTGCAGGGATAACCTATTTTACCGACGAAATTATTTCGGTGCGGTGAATCTTTCATGAAAAAACTACAAGGTTAGGAAGATCAAGCGCGTTAGTAGAAATCACCATACTAATCGCATTATGACAGATTCGGACTATAACGGCTACTAAGGGTATAATGCATCAAGGCAGGACAAGATTTCGGAAAGATCAAGGTCACCTAGTCTCTACTCTAAGCAAGTGACTGGTTTCGATAATATTTGGAATTCTGAGAAGCCAGTGCTGAAGTTTATATTAGACGCTACTGGGATTCAGTACTCTTTTGGTCCTTATTAATCTTATCTTAATCCAACAGAAATATATCCTCAATTACATCCCACTCAACATCCTTACCCCAGGGTATCCTTTTAACTACGGATATCTTTTCTTTTCGTAGTATCCGCCTCATATTGCTCATGCAAAAGGAGCAAACATAAATCCTCACCGGTCAGAGTCACCTAGTCCCGGTGGTTCGAGACGTCTCTTTCCAAAATCGGCGTATTGAAACTACTCTCAGACTCATCGCTCGGGCGCCGCAATGAGTCCGCGGCTAAAAGAACGTATCAAAGCGGTCCGAATTTTATATAACCTCAAAGAATCTTTCGAACTGGGTCCCAATTGATACACTCCAGTTGTCCGATTAACGAATCCGGAATTACTATAAGGAACGGCTTCCCTCTTGTTGGACCCAGGATCCTACGTAAAATTAATAAAGCTCCTAGCCTTAGAGTCAGATATCACCGTAGGTGATGACCCCATTCAAGTGTCTGGCATAACAGAGGAATTAACCAAAACTCATAGGACAGAAATGATTACAATACTTGATACAAGAGTCGATATTCACGTAGTGCCCAAAAATTTTCCAATCTGCGCAGACGGAATTCTTGGTTGGTTAAACTTTCGTCAGGGGCAAGCACAGCTGTTATTTAGACATAATACCTCAGTTGTGTTTTTCGAACCTATTTCTCTTATACCATTTGTCTCTCGCCCATCTTGAATGACATGGGTTTTCTCTCCTCTCTCTGTTTAATATTTCCTGGCGAATGCTTGTGCAAATTTGCTCCTATTACCATTCTTCAGTTACACTTCAAAACTCCACATCCTTTTCCTCTGTCTTATAAGAAATTTCTCTCTATCTCTCTGTTTCTTCGATCAGCGTCTCACTCGGGCAGTTCGAAAACACTTCCATAACCGATCTCAGAAATCTTCCTTGCATTTATCTACCTTCTTGAACCCCTTCGACCCCCAAATCTCCACTCCATAACACATCACTGATTATACCAGTGCAGCAAACAACCATACTCTCATCTCCCAGTCTTCTTTAAATCTTCTTTTTCCAATCCCCCACACTTGACTTTACTCGCACTTTCCATCCTTTTTTTCACCTGCAGATCATTTTCACCTCCCGCTTTGAACCAAAAGCCTATGTGGCAAAATTCTTCTACAATTTCCTGATTTATCTTCCATCCATACTTTACTTTATTCTTTTTCTTTCTGAAACACAGTGTCTTTGTTTTCGTCACATGAATTTTCAGGTCTTTCTCTCTCACATATTCTTCAAATCCTGTCATTATTAAGTTCATTTTACTTTCATTCTCTGCCAGAATCACCACATCATCCGCTTATGCTAACGAGTACACTCTCTTATTCCCTAGCACTGTATATCCTTTTACTTTTTTTCCATGATCTGTTCTAGGTCTGCTAAAAATATACTAAATAGCAACGGACTTAGCTTGCACCCCTGTGACGCCTTTTATCCTTTCGATCAACTTTCCGTCCACCTTCCTTTCTTTCATTGCTTTTCACGAAGCTTTCCTATCTCCAAAGTCGAAAGTTGCCCTAAAGTCCACGAAAAGAGCAGTCTGCTTGCCTTTTTTCTGTCCCAATTTCCTGTTGACTAAATAATTCAAAACAAAAATATTATCCACTGTTTCTATTCCCTTCATAAATCCTGTTTTATTATGTAGAATAATTTCTTTCCCCTCTACCTGTTCCTCTAATATCTTCCTCAGCACCTCCGCATATATTTTATATGTTACTGGCATAAGAGTGATTCCTGTATATGCTTTCACTTTCCTACTACCTTATTTCTTTAATAGAGCAACTAAAAAACCTATTCTCCACTCCATCGGTCATTATTGCACTCTCCATACTCTATTAAATACTTCCTAAATGTCTTCTCTAACTCTTCTTCTGCCCAATTTCAACGCTTCATTGTCCATCCCCTCCTCTCTTGTCGCCTTGTTCCTTTTTAACTTCTCAATTGCTTGATTACCGTCCTCCCTGCTCATCTCATTTTTACCTGCCATGCCTCCCTCTTCGATCTCTCTACCTTCATTTTTCACCTTACTATCCACCCTTCCTAGAAATTTCTTAAAATATACTGTCAATTCATCCATACTTATCTCTTCATTGATTCCTTTCCATCTGCTCCTTTCTCTGTTGATTCTCTGTTCACCTTCCATTCTCTTTCTTCCTTTATTGATTTCTCTACCTCCTTCATGTATGTACCTCGCCTTTTCCTCTTTTCGTTTGAAATTAAGTGAGTTCTCGTGCTCCCTTTTCCTTTTATTATACTCCTTTCCATCTATCTCTCCTCTTCTCAAAATCTTTAACGATATCTTCCCACTTCTTTCTTCCTTACTTGGATAATTCTTTCAACTGCCTTCTCTACCCGTCCCCTCATCTTACGCAGTCACTCATCCACGCCTCCTCCATCTTCAATCTCCGTATTATGTTCTTTCATTCTTTCTGTATATTATCTTGGTTTATCTATTCCCCATTTACCCTTATTGTTTTTCCCCTGATTTTCCCTCTTTCTTCCTTCCCTTTATTCTCAGATTCGGGCACTTCAGCGTTGTAATGACCAGGAAGTGTTCTGATCCTATTTTGTTCCCTATTTCGATTCCTTCTAACAGCCTTCTTATCCTTTCCTCGGCCAATCTATAGTCTATTACCTTTTATCGATTTCCTGAAAACGTAATCTCCCCTTCTTCATCCGCTTCCGAGTTTGAATTACAATTGAACCATCCTGTTTCTCCTAGGATTTATAACCGAGTCCTGCCCTCCTGGTCTACCTGATTGTGTTTCGATTTTCTCCTGAAAGTCTCATTCTCTTCATCTCATAGTTCTCCCCTCTATTCCCACGTCCAAGCATTTAGGTCACCTCCTTTCATCACCAATTGCTCATCTTTTTTCGCCATTCTTTTCCTAATCCCACTCCAACCTTCCACTACTTTATTCCCCACTTCTGACACCATCCCCCCTTTCTTTTTCCCTTTATCTTTTCTTTTTTTGCCTCTCGTATCTGTCATATATATCCCTTAGGTAAGTTCTTCTTTGATCGCATTAAATCCTTTTCGTCTAAACAAGTTTCACTCAACATCGCTACATCCCATTTCTTCACCTCTTTCCAGAATCCTTCATCTTTATTCATTAGGCGAGATACATTCCAAAACGCGACTGTTACTTCTCTCTTTCTTCCTTTTCTCTTCTTTCTTCTTTGCGCCCCCTCCCTACTTCTGTGAAACACCGTCTCTCCTTATCTGATCCCTTCTTCCGCTGTCTCTATGTCCTCTGACTTACATTCTAACTTTCTCACTCGATCTTCTAACTTCCACCTATCAGATTTTCTTTTTTTCACTAATCTTTTGCTTTTCTTCGATGTCGAGCAACTGATTCCAAGCCTTTTCTTTTACATTTCGC
The DNA here is from genome assembly GCA_010014905.2 of Druon quercuslanigerum. NCBI lineage: Eukaryota > Metazoa > Arthropoda > Insecta > Hymenoptera > Cynipidae > Druon > Druon quercuslanigerum. Next base: position 9,253 of record JAAAKG020143239.1, read on the forward strand.
CATAACAACTTCTTTTCTTCCCACTTCTCTCTAAATTTTTCATTTCCTCCCTTACTTCATCCTCCCGCCTTTGTATTCAATTGAAATTTCTGTTTGTTTTCTCTCTAAACCTTTTAATAAGATTTTCCAAGCTCTCTAGATAAAGTTTCCCCTTTTCCTTATTTCTCTGTGGTGGGGACATTTTTTTATAACTTATTCGGAATTTCACATCTGCCTGCTCATTTCTCTCTTCTTCCTGTGACCTTTTACTGTCTTCCGTTTTATCCTCCTCGTCGCTTTTACCTGTAAATCCTTCTCCTGTCCCCATTTTAAAAAAGTTTTCTTGACCCAAAGCTGCTAAATCTAGATCTATTCAGCAGTTCCCGATTCAATAGCCTGCCTCTAGTTCTCCTGTCAGCTGATCCTTCTTTCTCCCCCCACCCAACTATCCCTGTCGTAGTCAATTGAACCTCGCTATCATCGATACAAGCTCCATCATCACCCATGCCCCTCCCTATTTCACTATTCCCCACGAGACCGTCAGCACCGGCGCTGATGTCTATCTCCTGCTGTCCTCTGCTACACTTCCACACAATCCCTTTATTTCACTTACTTTGTTTTAACACCTTTCACCTCAATGGCACCTCCACGCCCATCGTTAAAACCAAAATTAATAGGATTGAACAAAGATGCGTCCTTTATTCTTCGCTAACTTAAGGACCCAACACGACAAATGCGATGTTCTTTGCCCTGAAGTTGCTTATTTAGGCCACATCATCGGGAGCGATGGCATGAAGCCTAACCCGTCGAAGATGAAGGCAATAAAAGAGTTTCCATAACCAAGAACGGTACACGCCATCAGACAGTTCTTTGGATTATCGGGATATAATCTTAGGTTCATTAAGAATTTCGCCAAACTTGCCAAACCAATAGCCAATTCTGAGGTATTCTGCCTTCAAGAGGCAATTCAAGCTGACTACCTATGCATCAGAGTGGATATTGGGACCATACTGTGCCAAAAGCATGAGAAAGTAGATATGCCGCTGACGTATTTCTTTAAAATAATGACCAATGTGATTTGAAACCTCGAAGAGGGAGCGCTTGGCCGTGCTACACTCCGTCACTAATTTGCAACTATATCTGTACGGAAGGGAGTTCATCTAGGCCTGTGACCAAGAAGTGGTCCACTGGACTACTTATGCTAAAGATCCCGGATCACGATTGGTTCCCTGGCGGCACCGGCTCAAAGACTACCAATACATATTTGAGTACAAAAAGAGAAAGCACAATTGAAAAACGGAAGCCTTATCGGGAAATCCGGTAGGACTAGAAAACCATTAACTTTAGATCAGGCGTGAAGAGACTAACAATAATGTGATAATATCATGAGCACAGTCACCCAGTGGAAATCAATCCCAGTATAACTGTGAAAGCGCAGCTGTGATTACCCCTTTCAGTAATCCCCATCTTATACCGAGCCGTACCGCTGAAATCAACAACAAACAAAAGCAAGGTACAAGAAGGAACTGCAACTACCTGTCTCATATTAAAAGCCCAATACAGTCCATATCACAGGATAGCAGGTTACCCAAGTTCCTCTTTCGCACAACAAAGAGTTAGTTTCCAATTTGGAATCGACAAAATAGAGAACGACACGCAGGAAAACGCTACTCCCATTAAGACAGTGCTTACTAAGGTCTCAGAAGAACTTACTGTGCTAAATTTCGTTTCCAACCACAACCCAAGTATCTCGGGTACCGAAGTTAAGACAAAGGGTTAACAGGAATATCTACCATCGTAGATTCGGATGCAACTTATTAACCCCTAGTAAATAATAAGGAGGCAGTCCTCGATCAGAGTGGTATAGCAACTCGACCAATCACTATTCTTGGAAATAAAAACTACTTCCTTGCGGCCCTCGAATCCCCATTTCTAATTAACTAATGGCGTGCGCAATTATCGATCTATTAATTTTCTTTCCTTTTCTTGGTTGATTTTGCGTTATCTCTTCTGTGTAACATTTTGGTAATTAACTATGTATACGTATATGCACTGTTACATTCAAGCTTCTTATGGAGCGAGAAAGACAGATAAGCTACGTTACGCCTGGCCTCCACAATATACAAGATATTTAATTTAAACTAGAATTGTAAATGATTTATGTATCAAGTATTTATT
>JAAAKG020143240.1:0-11409 GCA_010014905.2 Druon quercuslanigerum
AAAAATAAATAAAATAAAATAAAATAAAATAAAATACAAATAAAATACAAATAAAATAACAATAAAATAAAAATAAAATAAGAATAAAATAAAATTAAAATTAAATTCAAATTAAAATAAATAAAAAAATAAAATAAAATAAAATTTGTAGCTGGCAGGAGTTTGAATCAGTTTAAAAAAAATATCTTAATGGTTAAAAAATTATCTTACTGCCTAAAAATTCATTTAATTGGTTACAAAATGTTTCGGTTTCTTGTTGGAATTGCATATCTTTTGTATAGTTATTTTATTCGTTGAAAATTAAACTTTTTATATTTATTTTTAACTTTTTGTTTAAATATTATTTTATTTGAGTTAACAACTCATTTCTTTTATTAAAAGTTCCAATACTTTGTATCAATTTTGTTCTCTTTTAGGGCAAATTAGTATTTCAGGTTATTCAGGTTATTTTGTAGACAATTCATCTTTTTGTTTATTGATTTTTTTTGTGTTTAAAATTCATTAATTTGGTTGCAAATTTTTTTTTTTTATTTTAAAAAAATCAGTTTTCAACTATGAATGTAACTATTCTGTTTTTGTTTGAATCTTTTTTATCTTTGTTTGATTGAAAATTCATTTATTATGCGTGAGACTAGTAATGTTTGGTTTAAAATTTATATTTTTGTGTTGAAATTCAAATTTTTTGTAAAAAAAATTTGTATTATAAAATGCAACTGATTTGTTGGAAATTAATTTTTTAGTTAAAAATTTATGCGCTTTTGATGAAAAATTAATTTTTTTGCATAAAGTTCGTCTTGCTGCATTAAAAAGTTTTATATTTCACATGAAATTTTTTTCCTTTTAGACTGAAAAATACTTCTTGGTCGAAAATTCAATACTTTTGTTAAAATTCCTCTTTTTGATCTAAAATTTAATCTATTTTGGTTCAGGATTGTGCTCGTCCGTTAAAATTTTTTATATATTTTCTTTAAAATTATTTGTTTCAAAGGAATATGAAGTTATTCTTTCCTTTGTTCAATATTATGTTTTTAATTACATTTCATTTTTACAGTTTTGTTGATTTTAAAATGCATTAGTTCCGCTGGAAATTAAAAATTTAAGTATTATTTTTAGGTTTCTTTTTTTTATGCATTAAAATTTACGACTAAAATTTAAATTTATGATTAGTGTAAAAAATTAATTCTTTGTTTTGAATGCTGTTATAACTATTCTTTTGGAAGTTCATTTACTTGGAAAAAATTTGTTTTTTGATGAAAACTTATTATTTTATATTCAAAGTTAAACGTTCTTCAAGAAACAATGTATTTTTTTGAAAAATTATTCTTTTGAGTTAAAAATTCGTCTCATTGTTTAATAGTTTGACTATTTAGTTAAAGCTGAGTCTTGTTTCTGTTTAGAAATAATTTTAAAATATAAAATTGATCTTTTTTAGATACATACATTCCAGTCCTTACTTTTTCATTCTACTGAATTTTCTTCGAATTGAAATTTTTTTTTGTAATATAAAATTGTACTGGAACTTTGGAAAATATTTGTTAAAATTATTTTTAAAGAAATTACAACTGGGGCCATTTTGAACATATTTAGAAATTATGAATAATTATAAAACATCATTCAAAATTTAAAAAGGTTTTCAAATTTTTTAACAAACAGTAGATTGGTGCACATTTTTAAGAGAATATTTAAAAACGTTGCAAACCATTTTTAAAGTTTAAAAAAATCTGCAAGATTTTAGGAAATTTTTTTTATTTTGCAAGATATAAAAAAATTATAATTGTGTTAAAAGGTATTTAAAAATATTCAAAAAATCTTAAAAAGGATTTTCAATTAACAAGATTTTAGAAACTTTTAAAAATGTAGAATTTCGCAGATTTTGAATGAAAATGTGGATGCTTTTAAACAATTGTTAAAATATATATCAAAACATTTTAAAAACATTTCGAAGTTGTCAAAAAAATTCTAGAAGATTTAAGATTTAAGATTTAAACAATTTTTAGCGACTCTTCAAGAAAATGTAAATTTTTGCAGCTTCCGGATGCAAAACGTAGGCACTTTTTAAAAATTGTAAAAATTTTTGAACAAATGTTTAACTCCAGGTGCATAGGAAAGCTGAAAATGCTTTTTATTTTTCAAATAATTAATTATAAGAGAATATTAACATTTTTTTTAACAATTTCCAAAGTTAGTGAAAAAAACTAAAAGATTTTAGAGCAATTATTGTATTTTGCAAGATTTAAGAAAAATATGAAAATTTAGGATTATTCCAAGAAGAAATTTTGAAATTTTAAAAATATATCAAAAAGGTTCTAAATGAATAAAAATTTTTTTTCACGATTCCTAGGATAATTGAAAAAGATGTTTTATTTTGAAAGTTCTTGGCTTCAAAAAGTTTCAAAGAATATAACAGAAATTTATAAACAATGAAAGCTTCTATTAAAAAACATAAATTATGAATGAAAATATTGTTTATAAACAGAAAAAAAATATTTTAAACTAAAAATTCAAATTTTCAACTAAAGAGTTGGAATAAAAAGTAACTCTAATTATTTTCTACCAAAAAAGAAGAATTTTTCCACAAACTAAATAAACTTGTAACCAGTAAAAATGGAATTATTAACATAAAACATGAATTTTAAACCAAATAATCTAATTCTTGACTAAAAATATGCATTTCTGAAAAAAATAAATAAATAAAACATTTAAGTTTTTAGCTAGAAAAATAAATTTTAGATTTAAAAAATAAATTTTAAGCAAATTAGTTTAATTTCTATAAAAAGAAATGAAACTTCAACCGAACATATCAATTTTCAACAAAGAAGGTTAACTTCAACCATAAGAACGCGACTTTTTGACAAAATAATTCAATCTTTATCGAAAAACATACAAAAAAGTGAATTTTATAACTAAATAGATGAATCTTTATGAAAAGTATTGATTTCAAACTAAATAATAAATTTTCAATTAAAAAAATTGCCAATTAAATATTAAAATTTTTAACAAAAAATGGAATAATAATATTTTCTGTTGAAGAAATTAATTTTTACCTACAAGAAACGAGTTTTCAAACCAAAGAAATAAACTACAGTTAAAGAAATGAATTTCTAAAGAAGAAGATTAATAATATATTACAAATGTCGATTTTTTAAGAAGATGTATATAATGATAATAATAATTATGATAATTTTCTAAAAAAGCGCAATTCTTAACAAAAACAAAAAAAAAGGTTTTCGAATCAAACCGATGAAATAGTTGACATTTTAAAAACAATCTTATTTTCATTAAAAGCAGATCAATATATCCTAAAAATACGAATTTTTTAACAATAAAAAATAGCTGAATCCTCAACGGGAAAGATTTTTCACTCAAAAGGAAAAAAAATTGATTAAAAATGTTTAAATCAAAAATATAAATTTTTAACAAAAAATATAATATTTAACTTAATAGTTTGATTATTCAAAAATTAGAACATTATATTAGCCCATTTTCTTTCATAAATAAAATTTCATTTAAATTTAACGTTTATTTTATTTAGAGAGAAAATCTTACGTTATATTAAAAATTTTCTTATGCCTGATTTAAAAATAAAAAAATTGTCATCCCTTAGCGTTGCACCCTGTGTCCCCAGAAACGGAACAACAGATGGTCCTTTCTGGCATTTCAACAAACTCTACTTCGTAGACACCTATAATCATCAACTCTGTGCCTACCATGGAACTAATGGAAACGTATTTTGCGCTACTTTAGGTAACCAAACTCTTTTGATTTTTTCTTCCTTATTTAAATCATCTTCTATCGTAAGAATCTTTCGGGTTTTGTACCCCTTCTACGGTTTTATTATCTTTACATTAATAATTTTCAATATAAATAAATTAAAAAACAAATTAAAAATAACAAAAATTTAAATAACATATATAGCTGTAGTGTCGGTATGGGGTTTAAAGTAACTTTTTTCTGTTGTATCTGTATTTTAAGTATAGTAACTAATTTTATTTTATTTGGTTTGCAATTTTATAATTAATGGCTCTTTCTTAAGAACTTTTCAACATCTGTTTTTGATTTGTATTTTTCTTGATTTCTTTTTTGAAAATTCTTCTATCCTAGTAATTGCTTCTTCTAGTGGCAGTTTAGATGTCTCTTCTAATTCTATTTGTTCTTCTTGTACATAAATTCTTTCTTCTTTTTCTTCGGCTTCCTTTAATAGTCTCTTTTTATTTTCTATATCCTAGTCTCCTAATTTTTCTTTGTGAATTTTCCAGTTTCTTCTTTTTCCCTTATCTTTGCCTCTTAAATTTCCTTCCTTATTTTCTTTGATCCGTACTCATCGTACATTCCCACTCTTTCTTCCAACAATTTTCTGCTTCTGATCATTTTTTTTCTCTCCTCACTCGTTTTTCCTATGGAATTTCGCTAATTGCCGGCTGATATATTTTAATTGATGCAACTTACAGATGTGTTAAAGAGTCTTTTACTAAATACTCATTTTTGCAGTCAGCATACTCTAAAAGTATTCTTTTGTTCATTTCCTGTACATAAATATTTTTTTCCATTCTTCCGGAATTTTCAATTTGTGTGTTTGTGCTCGGTTTGAATTGTTTTAGTAGTCTGACCTTTAAACTGTTTGCATACAATGTATTACAATAACCTAAAGATTTTCCTATTTATTTTTTATTTCATAAATTATCGGCAAAATTTTTTCTTTCATAAAGAATTGTTTCTCAACATTTTTTTCCAAATTTTTCGCTATTCCTACATCCTTTATCTAAGAGTGTTCTTTTCTTTTTAAGACTTGTTTCCCTATTTCGAAACTTATCGGCCTAGGCGTGGGAATAAAGTATTTATATTGTGTTTCATTCGGAGTGTCCAAATTGTTTACTAATTCTTCTCTAATTATTTTTAAGTTTTGCAATTTATCTGCCTATTTTTCGGGCCCTTGGAATTGAGTTTCCGTTTTGATATCTGAATCTTTGTTTAACGTTTTAATTGGATCCAGTTCTCTACCTAAATTTAAAAAAGCTGGAGTGAAACCTGTCTTTGAAACCCGTTTTTGAATTTTATATTTCAAATATTTTTGTTAAGTTTACTATTGATTTATTTATGTATTCTTTACCGTTGTCCGTAAATAAAATTCTAGGTGTTTCTTTTTTAGAAATTGTACGCTTGTGAAATTCTTTTTCAATGGTTGATGCTAATTTATTTTTAACCGGTATTATCTCTACCCATTTAGTTAACACGTGCACAAAGATTATAATATACAGGGTGTCACAGAAACCTTGTACCGCCGAAAATCAGGACACTGCTTTTAAAATTTTGAGCAGAAAAGTCCTTTGTCATTTTTCGAAATTCTTAAAAATAAGCGAGATATTAAATATTTCTTTTGGCCAATCAGCGCGCTTGGCGGGAACAGCGCCAGTGGCGTAACAGCGGTCATGGGTCCCCGAAATAATTCCGTTTGTTTATTTATGTTTCAATCGGAAGAATGCTTGATGATGACGATATGTTTTTCATTTTTAATTCGCGTGATTGTAATTTTTCCGAATTGCAAAAATTTTGTTAAGTTCGAAATGGCGAAAGGAAAAACGATCAATTTTGTTTAACAAAAAACTTTCGGAAAAATTACAATCACGCGAATTGAAAATGAAAAATATCTCGTCATCATCAAGGATTGTTTTGATTTAGACATAAATACACAAACAAAATTCTTTCGGGGGCTCATGACCGCTGTTACACCACTGGCGCTGTTCCCGCCAAGCACGCTGATTGGCCAAAAGAAATATTGAGTATCTCGCTTATTTTTGAGAATTTCGAAAAATGGCAAAGGACTTTTCTGCTCAAAATTTAAAAAGCAATGTCCTGGTTTTTGTCGGTATGAGGTTTCTGGGATACCCTATATATATTTTTCGACTTTGTCATTGGTAAGGAACCCATAATGTCTGATGCTAATACTGTTCACGCTTTCTCACATTTTCTTTTTCCCATTAAACTCATTCGATTAAAAACTTTTTGTTTCGATTCTTTAACAAATTTTGCATTCTTTTACATATTTTAAAGTTGGAGAACACATTGCTGGCCAAAAATAATTTTCAGAAATTTTCGAGTAGGTTTTTCCACGCCAAATTGACCTGCTTGTTGATTATTTTGATTCTCTATTAAAACATGTTCTCTCAACTCTTGTGATATTGTTAGCATCTACGGATTGTTATCTAAATTTAAGCTTGAGTTTAAAGGGTCACGTCTAGAAAAGTTTAAAACTTTTATTTAATTTTCATTCGACCTTGATAACGCATCTGTGACCTGATTTAAACTTCCTTTCCTATATGAAACTTCATAATCATAGTTTAGCAATTCTAGAGCCCATATTGATAATCGGTGGGTCTGGTCCTATTTTTGAATAATTATGGAAACAAATTTTTTTGTAATTATTTTTTATTGTTGCTTTTTGCATAATTATTAATATTCAGGACCAGACCCACCTTTCTGCGTGCTCCCTATTATTATCCTAAAATTTTAACTCGATGTGGAGCTTTGTGTGCAAATAGGTTAGCAAATGAAAAAAGCGTCGGTAAGGTGAATCCAGTCACGTAGCCCACTCGTACCACGGCTTTAAGGAAGTAGCATGGTTAATACTGTCAAAAGCGGCCATTTTTAAAGAATTTGTTTAGAAAAAAAGATTATTGCAAAATTATTTGTTTAATTGGTACATAATAAAATAACATTTCAAGAATATGTTTAAAAATTTTCTGTAAAAAAAAGCATTTTTAGGCTTGTGGTAGCAAATTTTCGGATACGTCCGGAAAAAAGTTACTTTGCCGTGCCACGCAGAACGCAGAACTGAATCATCTGAAACCAAAAATGAAACAAATTATTAATTGATGAGTATCCCTAGATCGCAGCGCTGAGTTTCATTTCATTTTATTTACTTTTTTTAAGTTTTGGTAACATTTTGAAGAGAAAACATCGATTTTCGAAAAAATCGAGATTATTTATTGTTAAATAAACAATAATAGTAGTAAAAAATAACAAAACTCGGCGTTGAGACCTGTCAAGTTATGTATAGAAATAGTGAACAAAATTTCATAAAGGTCCGTCCAGTAGAATTTAAGTTACAGTTGACACCGCTTTTCAAACGTTGAGCGCGACAAAAACGCTTTAGATTTTTGCACACTAAAAGCACTGAAAATAAACGCTGTTCAGAAATTTTTTAATATATTCACACAGATTTATTAAAGCCAGGTCCATAAAGTATAGAGCTTTCATCTAGCATGTCCAGAGCACCTTGTTTCTCTTACACACGAAGAATTTTGTCTTATTTGGTCTGTTCAAAACATCGAAACAATATTCTTCAGATGTTTCATACTTATTTTATGAAATAAAAAAACAAGGCTTTTTTCGTTAAATACCTTACTACCATCTATTTTGACTAATTTTGAATAATAATTTTTCCCATAGGCACCGGTCTCATATCTTTTGCTGCTCCTGTTAAACGACATCCTAATTTATTTGTGGTGGGTTCTAACAAGACACTTTTATTGGTAACATGGGACAGTCACTCTGATACGACCAATCCTGGAGTAAGAGTACACTTTGACGCTGAAGAATATATTGGAGACAGCAGAATCACTTATGGAACTGTAGACCCGCATGGAAAAATATTGTTTAGTAAGAAAAAATTACTGAATTTGAGTTTAGACTTTAGGTTAGATGCAAGTCGAAAACATATTCGAGAAATACGGTCTAGCGGAAATGCATTACCCTGGGTATTGCCAGATTACCTTGAATTAACTTTATACAGGATGACACAGACTCAAGTGTCCGCAATTATGTGGCTAAATATCAATAAAGAAAATAAATAGAAAATTTCTTTTACAAAAATCAGTTTCATTTTTGGTTTTTGAGTAATAAGATATTTAAGCTAGAATAATCAGGAGCGCAGGATAAAAAATTGCAGGTCAGTGAGTAGGAGTCTAATGTAGTGTAGAGGTCCAAGAAGAAAATCCGCTGCAGTGAGCTGCGCACGTCTCACGGACGTCCCGTCTGTGCACGAACCCATGAAATAAAGCAATCGCATGCCACCTGACGTGCTGTTGCCGTGCGCGGCGATTCTTGCTCAAGTGCGTGCACGGATGGCACGTCACTGAGTCGTCTCCAGCATTAAACTAGCACTCGCATGCACACGTCTGTTCATACCGCAATCCTGATTGGTCCAGCCCAAATACTTTTTAACCCAAAAACTAAAACTTTAACTGCTTTTTAGAAAATGAATTTTCAGTTTATTTTATTTTTATTTTAATGCAGCTATAAAAGTCCGACCATTGCAGTTCGAGAAACTCTTTTTACAGATTTACTTTGGATTATCCAAGATTTGTTTAGATTGCATTGAAGGACTCTAGATTACATAGAATTATGGTGCACCACTCCGCCTAAACTACAGGTTCACGCGAATTTTAATTCAAGAAGTTATATTTTTTAACAAAATCGTCTATTTTCTAATAAAATATACAAAATGCATGAAATATGTAATAAAAAGATTGATTTTTTACTGAAAAATACGAACTTTTATGTGTATAAAAAGTTTTTAAATAGAATAGTTGAATTTTAAACCAGACAGGAGAATTTAACCTAGAATTATAAATCTTTGGCTGCAATAAATTAATATTTATAGGTAAAAATACATTTTCTACCCAAAGACAATGATTTTTGAAAAGAAACAAATACATTTTAAAACAAGGGATGAATTGGCAACTTAAATCAAAAATAACTGACAAAAATAATAAAATTTGTAACAAAATTATTAAATTTCATTCCAAAATTTCAACTAGAAGAGATAAATTCTCAACAGAAAATTTAGTGCTTGATAGATCGACGAAAAAACATTTTCATTTACAGGTAAATTTATAATCAAAAAGAATTTTCAATAAAAAAGAGGAATCCTCAAAAGAAATAGAAGACGAATCTTTTACAAAACATTTTACTTTTTAATCAAAATGCATACTTCCTAAAAATGTTTTAAAAAATTTTTAACTATGTAGGTATAAACAAATTATCAGTTACAAAAAATTAATTTATGTAAATAAAAACGAATTTTTAATAAAATACTTAAATTCTTAACCAAATAAATAAGTTCAAATAATAAGGTATGCTTTAGAGTAAGTCGATCGATTTTTTAAACACACAGAAGACAAATCTTTAACAAAATACATAAACTTTTAACCAACGATTTAAATTCTCTACTGAAAATGTTAAATTATTCATTAAAAACTAACTAGTTTAATTTGCAGTTAAGAAAATCAACTTAAAAAAAACTGTTTCCAAAAGTATGATTAAATTTGCAATATAATTTTTACGTGGAACAAAACTAGATGAAAATTCGATTACTTCAATCACAAGTGGATTACAAGTGGATTATTTCAAAATTGACCTTGTGTATAACTGGATAGCTTAAGATTGGACATGGATTACCAGTGGATTGCTCTAGATAAAAAGTGGATCACAAGTGGATTGCTTCAGATAAAAAGTGAATTACTCGACACAGGCATTGGATCACTAGTGGATTATTCTAAAGAAAAAGTAGGATAAAAGCATCCATTGCTACAGTTAAAAATTGGATTACAACTGAATTTTCTTAAATAATTAGTGGATGATTCCGTAAGTGGATTATTCCCAAAAAGAAGTATAACAAAACACGATTCATTCACATAAAAATTGGATTACAAGTTGATTGATTCAAATAATAATTGGATTACTTCGCAAGGAAGTGGATTACAAGTGGTTTAATCTGACAAAAGTGGTAGCTTGCAAGTCCATTGATCTAAATAAGAAGTGAATTACAAGTAAATTTATTAAGATAATAAGTGGATAACACCGCGCAGGAACCAAATCACAAGTGGATTATTCTAAACAAAAAGTAGATTAAAAGTAAATTTCTCCAGATATAAAGTTGATTGCAAGTGGAATACTGCAAACAAGAAGTAGCTTACAAGTAGATTATTTCAGGTATGAAGTAGATTACAAGTAGATAATTCCAGAGAAGAAGAGAAATAATCCAGGGAAGAAGTGGATTGCAAAGGGATTACTCCAGTGAAGAGGTGGATTACGAGTTGATTATTCCATTTAAGAATACATGTAGATTACAAGTGGATTATTTCGACTTAGAGACTTAGAAGTATGACTACAGTAGACTGTAATTAGCCGAATTACAATATTGAATTTAACCGGATCCTTAGTACAAAAAACCAATTCGTACATGGGAGAACCAGAGTTGCTTCCCTTAAATAATTATTATATTTAAAATATTATTTTATATTACAGCGGCGATTCACAATCAAATACATACGATGGGAAAGGTGTTTTCTTACACTCGGCATAATCGTGAGGCATTAAGAGATCGAATGCTTGTAGAATTTAATGTATGCAATGGAATCCAGTGGTACTTTCAGGATGGACATGTCCCAAAATTCTATTACATCAATGCTCTAACAAATAAACTCGAATTATACAGTTATCATGTGAGACGGGAAAATGTTGTTGGTGAGTTTTTAATCAAAAGTTTCCGTTTGAGGCAAAAATTCTTTATTCCAAGTCGAAGATAATTTTTTAAGAAAATTCTCTGTGGTAAAATATAATTTACAATTTGTTACGAAAATTCTATGTTCCCGCTCCATGTTGAAAAGTATCTTCTTGAAGACAAAAGTCAGTGTGGCCGCCGGCCCGGGAAAACCGAAAAATGATCGATTTCAGAATAATTATTTTAGTTTTTATCTTTTTCAAAAATGATTTCATGTACAGTCGTCTCGCTGAGCTCTTAATTTAATTGTTATGTCTATAAATAATGACATACAAAATATACGCAAGACAATACAGAGAATTATGATTATTTTTGTATTGCCTTTTATTTGTGATAATAAAAAATATATAGTTACCATAAAAATAAAGTTAATTGAAAGATTAATTTATTTCATTTAGAAAATTGTATGAAGAAGATGTATAGTTTATCTCAGCGACATTTTAAAATTCCTAGTCATAAATTATGGATTCATCAGAGTTGTCTGCTATCAAATCCTTATAATCTTATAATTAGAAATAAAAATATAAGTAACATTTTAAAAACCTTGAAATTTTACTATAATTCTTATGTCTAATCCAGCTTCATTTTCTCGGAAGAACATAGTAAAGGGGTTGTGCGGGTTTAGTTATTTATAAATTTTAATTAATTAATATTACGTGATTGTACTTCAACACTATACAGGGTGTCCCAAAAACATCGTACCGCCAAAAACGAGGACATTGCTTTTCAAATTTTGAGCAGAAAAGTCCTTTGCTATTTTTCGAAATTCTTAAAAATAAGCAAGATATTCAATATTTCTTTTGGCCAATCAGCGCGCTTGGCGGGAACAGCGCCAGTGGCGTAACAGC
>JAAAKG020143241.1:0-11409 GCA_010014905.2 Druon quercuslanigerum
TTTTGTGAATGTTCGTTTTTGATTTGGCTGAAAATTACTGTTTTTTAATAAAAAGTTATTCACTTCAATTGAATATTCCATCATTTAAGTAATGAAAATGAGTAAAATATTGTTATACAATTTGTCACAGAATAAATACAGCATTACGAAACATTTATTTTGTTAAATTATATACATTTATAAATGCTATGCACATATTATTTTACATACAAATTAAATAATTACATAATACTTTTTATTACATTTCATGAAAATACAACACATATATTATTACAAAAATTCTCGAAAGAAATTGCGAAATTTTTAATTCCGATCTACGATTTTTGTACTACCTTTAGCCTTCGATTGAAACTATGTCGGCTAGATCTTTAATAGAAGAATTCCTATATTGTTTATTCATGAATTTCGGTACTTATATTTTGATTCGTATTAGTAAAATACAAATTATACATAGATCTCAGATTTTTATTAGTGCCACGCGCAATATTTACTGCAAAATTATGAAAATGTGACGCGAAATTTATTTTAAAAGTTTTACTTTTTCGTCTTTATCACGTTCTTCAAGTTTTGCACCAAATAAATCAATAAATCCTTTATTTTCCTGCAAATAGGAATTTACACAATACATTTAAAGACGTAGCATATACACACACGTGCACTAACACACGCTCAATAGTTCACAGACCAAATGTACGCGGCGCTAGTGTTGCACATGTATGGTCACCATATTTCCATTGTGTTGACTCCCCCTGCTAGTATGCAACCGAATCAAATTCTGAAAACTGATAATCGCATTGTAGAGAACGATGAGTCGAATTTCCCGCGAATTCAGAATTTAAATATGTCGTGACGTGCTCATCGTAATCTTCCCGATCTCAAGATGCCAATTTTTTTATGATTCATCTAGTTCGATGATTCGCAACGATAGGGCCATTCCGGTAGTTCAAAAATTTCACTATTTAAAAGGTTCAGTAACTGGGGATACAACGAATATAATCGCTTCTTTAGAAACTAATGAAAATTACACAGTGGCTTGGTGACTGCTTTAAAACCGGTATCATAACAAAAAAGTCATTGATTAAAAAGCAGTTTAAAAAGAATTTTCAATGTGTCAACTACATGGCAGGGTACAAAAACATCATCAAGCGCTTTGTGCTCTTTCCATCTATGTAGATCAATCGAATTTCATGCTCACTCACTTAATTAAAAGCAATTTGAATAATTACACAGTTGAAAAATGGAAAGAATGCGTTTGCATGATTGAGTTCCCTACTCTTAAAAACATGTTCGACTTTTTACAGCGCCGCTCTTACATTGAAGAGACAAGGGCGACTCCTCATCAGGCAAACTCTCAAAAAACGATTCAAATAAAAATTAACTGCCATTTCAATTCAAAATCTCGTACACTCTTTATATGCGTTACTAGGTTTTCCAATCGAAAATTAAATCACAATAAATTCCATTAAAATTCACACAACAGTCAATCGACCGAGAATCAATAGCTAAAAACAACACAGCTTGTAAAAATTTGGTAAAGCGGCAAACATCAATCGAGGAATTGTCTATCAAGCGGATACCGTACGTGCGGTAAAATGCATAAATCACTCTTTCGTTTCGATAAAAATTTCCCTTTGTCAAATATACAAACAAATCAATCAGATCCATCCAGTCAGTCCAGTAAAATATTGCGCATCGGGTTTTAAGTTATCAGTTATTTATCCTATCTGAAGTCGTTTTAACAACTGCCATCGTCGACGTCATCGACGAAAGAGGCCACAAGTATGCATGTCGCGTTATGCTGGACTTAAGTTTACAGCCCTACATAATTACACAAAAATGTGCAGACCAAATCAGTCTCAAAAAAATAATCGTTGAAATCCCACTCGATATAGTAGACGAACTATCAACCATGGTTAAATATACAACGAAAGCTACCATTAATTCTGGATACAATGATCGACAGCACGATCTATCCCTCTTTGTAGTGAATCGCATCGGCTCGACAATGCCATCAGTGTTCATTGGTCGCAGATCAAACCCCTAGCGGACCTAATGAACGGAAAGGATACGATAAAGGGTACCCTTATAATATCCATATAGTATCCCTTCCGTATCATTAAAAAAAAACTCAACAAAAAAACATCAAGAAGGGCATTTAACTTATTGCATTTCGGATTCTACTTTAAATTTGCCGTTAGAATATTATGGAGTAATTTCAATAGATAATTTTTGCAGTGTTACAAATTTTAAAAAAATGTCATAACTTCTGCTGAAAGTAACTTCAAACGCATCCATATTATTCCGTGGCCTTCTCACAGAAAATTTAACGTCGAATCTGAATTGCAATAAATTAAAGGATTATCTTAGTGTTTTCTTTTAGTTTTTGTTGCATGATACGAAAGGGATACCATGTGGATACTAAAAGGGTACGCTGTAGTGTATCCTTCCCGTTCATTTGGTCAGCCAGGGTCCCTATTTTAAAAGATGTATTACTTGGAGATCCAGAGTTTTGTCAACCCTCTGAAATAAACATTATTCTCGGTGCCCAGTATTTTTACCAATTTTTACATCGGTTAGGTAGTAGCTAGATGTTTCCATCAAATCCACGCGAGAGTCGGAACGATTTACTGTCATTTCACAAAATTCTCCGAACTACCCTTATTATGTCGCCATAAAAACATGCGTAGTTTTCGACGGATTATTGAAGCCCTCAACAGTCGGCATTCATACCGACTTATTTTCTACTTTTTTCGGTTTTCGGACACTTCTAATTGCACTTACCGCGGACATCGGAGAAATGTATCGGCAAATCCAATTGTATCATGAACACAGGTCTTTTCATAAGATTTTGTGGAGAGAAGATTCCAGTGAACAAATTCAGGCATACACAATAAACACAGTCACATTCGGCACTTTATCCGCTCCCTTTTTTGCAATTAGAACTTTACAACAGTTGGCAGATGATGGACAAGAGAATTTTCCAATCGCGGCTGATGTAGCAAAACGCGATTTTTACGTAGGCGATTTGTTGACCGGAGCAGGCACGTACGAAGAAGCACTCGTAATACGTAATAATCTATTTGCTCTCCTGCATAAAGGAGTATTTAATCTCCGGAAACGGCGATCAAAGGACCCTAAATTCATAAAAGGCATAGACAACAATTACTCACTTCTCAAATGTCACTAGATCCGACAGAAACCAGCAAAACTCTTGGTCTTTGTTCGAACACAGTCTCAAATAAAATCCTATACACAGTAAACTTATCTAATTTTGGTGATCCCATTATGCAACGCACAATATTTTCACAAACAGCAAAATCATTTGATTCCCTTGGCCTGCTCGGACCAATAGTTATGAATGCAAAATTGCTTATTCAAGATCTTTGGTAATTAAAACTTTACTGGGAGGAACAAGTTCCACACGACATGAAAAACCGATGGACAGATTATCGTGATTTAGTTATCTCTTGTGCGTCAGGTTCAATTTAACCGATGCATCACAGCTCCTAACACAGTTCGTATTGTAATTTACGGGTTCGCAGATGCTAGTTTAAAGAATTATGGCGCCGCGCTCTATTTGCGCAAAACTCGAATTGTGTGCAATATATCATTTCGCGAAATTACTTGACTCCACTCGTAAGTCACTTAATTTGACAATAGATAGCACCTATATTTGGTATGATAACACAATAGTTCTCGCATGGATACATACCGAATATCAAAAATTACCACAATTCATGACGAATCGGGTATCTGAAATTCAATTCCTTACGAACGTTCCTGATTGAAAATATGTCCCCATTGATGAAAACCCAGAGGATCTTATCTCCCGAGGGCAAATCCGATGCGAATTTTTAGCCAGTATTTTTTGGCAATATGGACCAAAATGGCTCCTCCAGAACGAGGAAAACTGGACACCGAGAAACTCTCGTGCGGCAAACTCGCGGATCAAAAGGGCGACTTATGCCCTTCAACCGTTTTATTATATTTTTTTATTATATCAAACCGCTTGGAATTATTTACATTATAGGTAATCTTCCAGGACATCGCTTACTTTCAACGGGTCCATTCTTAAATGTCTGGAATGACTATTGCGGGCCATTTTTTATTAAAGAAAAGAAAGCCAGAAATCGCAATTAAGTCAAAGATTATGTTTCAGTATTGGTGTGTTTTTCAAGTATAGCCGTGACTTCCGAAGCCTTTATCGATTGCTTGAAGAGAATCATTTCGCGTCGCGGAAAACCCGATACCATTTACTTAGATAACGCCAAAAATTTTGTCGGTGAAAACAAAGAAATTCAGCAATTATACAAACTTATTAGAGCATCTTAGCAAGACCCCAAAATCCAAAGTTTTTAGCTAGAACCTCAATCGCCACACATAGGGGGCCTCTGGGAAGCCTCGTCCTTTAAATACTATTTCATGCAGGCCGTAGACAAGACGTTGCTAACATACGATCAACTAGCGTCCTACGTGATTGAGGTATAAGCGATTCTAAATTCTCGTCTAGTTACTCCTTTATAATCAGACCCGAATGAACTACTTCCATTATCTCACGGTCACCTCCGTATTGGTAACGCTTTAACCACTTATCCACAGGCCGACCTAAGAGGCACGAATCATGGAGATTATCACCGTGGAAACGTGCTCAGAAAATGAGACAGGATTTTTTGGTTCGATGGTCAACAAGAAGACATTCAAGCTGGAAATCTAGTAGTTCTCAAGGAAGACAATTTGCCTCCAATGGCTAGGAAGTTAGGCAGAATTCTCGAAATTTTTCCAGGTCAATATAGGATTGCACGCATAGCCATAGTAAAGAGAAAAACCGGAACCTACAAACGTCGTGTTAAAGATTTGTATCCATTGCTGATCGTTACCATGTCGCTCCATGTAAATCTCATCTCTCTACTTGACTAACCTTTATAATATATTATTGCAATCATTAATCTGACTATTATCGTCTGTGTCTTATTGTAACACTTTCTGCAGGTAGTTTGAACGATAGTGGTTCAACGGGCCCAGCTTATGTTCAGTATTACTATAAAAATAATTTTAAATACCAGATAGAAAACTTTCAAGACGATTCATATTGTAAATAATTTATAGCTAGGGTTGTTTATGGTTTGGAAAATTTTACTGTTACTTCCCAGTTTATGAAAGCTTTAGAGCTACTCGAGATTAAGCATTCTTCGGTCAACTTCAAGGATGTATTGAGTCAGCAGTTATAAACTTAAGGGCTCTACCCAGTAACTCACCTGGAAAAAACACTATTTTCGCGATTTTTTTTAGATTATGTTATAATATTATGATGTAGGAATTATTAGCTTTGTCAATGCACTTATGAAATGCAATAAACAATTTTTTTATACAGTTTTTATACTTGATAATGTCAATCGATCGCAACGCGTCGAAAATTAGGTAGGTCCGGCTTGTTGATAAAACCTCGGAGCAGGGTTATCTGAAACCAAAAAATCAAAAAGTTTCAACTTTAGTATGACAATGGCTATGTCCTCTATTAATTTCTTTTAATATGTTAAAAAATAACAAAATGGCGGATAAAAAACGAAAAAAAAACGCGTATTTTATCACCGTTTTTCGAAAAAATTTATAGGTTTTTTTTGACATATTTTAAAGAAAATCGTAGGGCACTACCGGACCTACTTTTTGAGGCGCTGCGTTCGACTGACATTTTCAAGTATAAGAACTGTATAAAATGAATTAAAAAAAATTGTTTATTGTATTTTAAGAGTGCATTTGCTAAGCCTAAAATATCCTACATCATAATATTTATACATAATCTAAAAAAAAATCGCGAAAATAGCGGTTTTTTCGAGGTGATTGACTGGGTAGACTCCTTAAGCCCTTTACAGTACGAACATCGAAAGTGAAGGATGGCCTCACCCAGAATGTTTTGTTTCTGAAAAAGCCGGGCAGCAGCAGTGATCACTTTTAAATTATATGTGAAGTAATTATTTCAAGAACTGAGTTACGTACATTTTTGAACCCTCGATAATTTTTACCATAAACTAGTCTCATGACAGATAAAGAAAAATATAAATAAAACATTTCTAAAATTCAGCGATCAAACGGGAGATATCCAAAATTAAAAAATTGGATTTTTTTACTTAATCTATCATAAATTTGTAGATTTTAGTAATAAAAAAATGTTTTTTTATAATTATTCGTAATAGCACACAGATTGAGAAAATATATGTTCAACCAAAAAATTTTCTCTACGAGGCTTGTGAATTTCAATGTGGGATTTTCTTTCGTTTTCGAGGAATAATTAAACAAGTACGCACACAATATTAAAAAGGATCTGAATAATATACGAAAAATAGAAAAATATTATAATCATATGCACGATCTTCAGAGTTCAGACTCTCCGGCGCTGGGCACACCATGCCACGGCATACGTTCTTAATTATTTCTCGAAAACTAAGGGAGAGCTCATTTTATATTTACAGGGTTTATAGAGGACATTGTAAGCTTTTTATAGAAAAAATGATAGGGGGTGGAGATGGAGGTGGAACGGGAAAGGTATTTTAGAACGAATGGATTGCAGATGGAGGAAGTGAGAAAGATGCACAAGGAAGGAGGGTATATGGGGTGATTAAGACATGGACAGAGAGAAAGAAGTAGGGGAGGAGAGTATAAGAGTCAAGGTTTAACGGGAACTATGTGTCGATTATGCCAAGGGAGAGAGCGCAATATTTGTGTGAGAAAAGAGAGCAAGGAAGTCATGAACTTTAGCGAGAATGAGATGCGGATGCATGGAAGATTATAATAGGTTCTGGCTTTCTACAGAGGCAAGGATGTGCGAATTGTTTAGGAAGGGGGTTTCAAAAGTAGAGCACTGGTTGAAGGCGTGTGAAGAGACGGAAAGGAGAGGAATAAGCGTGGAAGTATTGTTGCATGAAAGGGTGGACAAAAGGGCAGTAGCAAAAGTGAAGTGGGTGTTGGGTAAGATGATGAAGAAGAGAAGGACTGAAGAAGAGGAATGGAGAAGGTAAAATTGTAAATAGGAGAGGAAGTAGATGTAAGAAAATTGTAAATATTGTAAATAATAGATAAGTATTAGATGTTAGCAGCGGAGGCAGAGGCTGGCAATGCGATGCAAAGCGAGAAAATAGCGACAGGCGTACGAGGCGAGGCCAGGAAGGCTAGGCTATAAAAGTGAGTGGCTTAGAGATAAGGTGTGGATGGATGTTAGTTTTCAAAAGTGAGTTATAAGAAAACTCTAAAAAATTGCAAGTGTAAGCAAATCAATTTTTTTAAGCCAGCAGGCTGAAAAATAGACGTTTATCTGTCTAGAAAAAAAACGAAGAACATCAAAAGTGACTTTTTCATAAATTCAGTTTAAACATTAGTTTGTGAAAAATTCAAGAAGTTAAAAAAATATTTATATGATTTTAAACTCCGCCCAATTACAAATAATCAAAAAGAATGCAGCTTAATATCTTTGAAATCACCAAAATTATTAAAGTTTAAGAAAATGGACCAACATTTTCAATTTTCAATATCTCTGAAGTTTTTTCATTTTTTTCGACAATTATTTTAGGGCTTTTCGTTCAGCACCTAAGAGAACGGAGACTAGATTTTTCATAAAAATAACTAACAACAGCTGAAATTCTTTAGATGATCTGACATGGAATTGCTTATAACATAAAAATATTCTCCATTAGTTCCCAATACATAATTTCCCTGACGAGGAAGCTTAAAAGGCCTCGCAACATGTTGGATCTTGGTAGTAGAAAGAAGACGGATAAATAATAAAGAAATTAAAGAGGGCTGATTACAATGTTTTATCAAAACATATTTCGTTCATTTTATCTCCTTTTGTGCAATTATGATACACCAAATTGACTTCCTTGAATATATGTTTTTGTCGCTCAGGCGTATGACTCTCAAAATCGAGGTCTAAGATCCTTAAATATCTAAAATGGTTCGCTTCAGGTTACTGAATTACAATAAATCGTATTAATAAATTAAAACATAAATTTTATTATATTATATATTATATTTATGTTTATGGGCCAGTGTACAAAAACAGCTAAAAATCCTCAATTTGGCCAAAACTCAATATATCTTCAATAGTATCGAGCGCTGGTAACAACAGATTTTACTTCATCGATATGGTAGTAAGATTTTGTGTTTTCCGAAAATCCCAGAACACTGTAAGGTGAAAATTTTTCCATCCATTCTGTATCATGATTTACGTTCAATAAATAGGTCGTAATTTTTTCCACGAGAGATGCTGCAAAAAAATATAATGTTTACTAAATTACATAAAAACATTTGAGTAATTTTAGTTTATAAGTTTCAAGGCGTTATATTATCAATACATTTCTTTAGGATTTTCGTTATGATCTTAAGATTAATTTGCCTATAGTAAATATTAAAATCGATATAGTGACATTAGTAGTTACATCAGTTATGAAAGGAAGGGGGTCTCTGAGGCCGGGTTCGAAAAAAATGCATACAGTGTCTACTAAAAATAAGAATTCAAATTTACCCTAAACGGACCCCCCTCCCTATTCGCCCACACTTCCCCTTCAAAAAATTAAAACTTCACCGCTTGTATACGGCGTTTTTAGATAGATTCGACATTGTAAAAAATGTTTTTGCCTAATAAAGTACACTACGAGTACATATATAAGTTTTTGTGAACGTCGAATCCGAATTTGGGATTTATTTAACAGCTTATAGTCAAGTAAAGGTCATTTCAAAGTCAACTCAATATTATTTCGGGGTAGAGCTGAAAAATTAACCTGCAATGAATTTTCTTCACTCAAAATAATATTGAGTTGACTTTGAAATGACCTTTACTTGACATTGAGCTGTTAAATAAACCCCAAATTTGGATTCGGCGTTCCCAAAAACTTATGTATGTCCTTTTCAGGATTTTTTCTCGGTTTTTTAAAAGATTGGACCTTCAAATGACCTTGACTCTGATATGATAGAAGTCGGTGGATCTCGTTGGACAGTGTCGAATCTTTCCAAAAACGCTGTATACAAGCGGTGAAGTTTTGATTTTTTGAAGGGGTGGTGGGGGTGAATAGGGGAGCAAGGGTGGTCCGTTTAGAGTGGAATTAACTTCTTATTTTTAGTAGATACTGTAGGAATATTTTGGCCCAAATCTAATTTGGGTCAAAAACCGGCCGTTAGTGATCCCCTCCTCTAAAAGATTGATTTTTTTAATTTAGCGTTAAAAGGAATTTAATTTGTCTCAATAAAATATTTTTGCAGCAAACATTATTGTTTTGCGACATAATTTGCTATAAATTTTGCAGTTTACTAATTCTGTTTGTGTAAAAAAGATATTCTGGTGTTTTAAAACAAAACAGGCAAAAGGAACGTCTGCGTTTCTTTCCAGACAACTTTTTTCTCTGAGTGGATCTAGTATTTGAATTGCCTTATCACGTCAAGTTTCGGCAACGTTATATCTTAATTAACATTTTTCACCATGAAAATTCAATTCGTCAAATTTTCGTCGTTATTTAGGCATTCAGAAGAATTCTCATCTATTTTACAAACACCTGACGCGTTTTAGGAAACTAGATGATCGCAACAATAGAGTGTTTAAACACACATTAAATGACAATTAAACATTTTATTTATATTTTGTTATTCATCTAATTAATGAAATCGCTGGGTTACATATTCAGGAACGGAGCCAAGAAGGTATTGCTTCCAATAATAGCGAAGAAAGTGCCTATTCAGATAAGAGGCAAGAACGTACCTATTCAGAAATGAATTTCTGAACTCCGAATTGTAGTTGGTAACATTAGTAGTATTAAAAAATAATTTAAAATATTTCTTTATTTTTTTCGTTGTCGCGTAAAATAAAATTTATCAACAGAATGATAAAGCAATGAATTAATAACATTATTTTTTAAATTATTATTTTTTACATACTGCCAGCGCACAAACTACAATTTGGATATCAAAAATTTATTTCTGAATAGCAGGAGCGGACGTACCAAAATTTCCTTCAAATTTTTAATGATGTTAAAATTAAAATTAAACAAGTTTTTCACATTGGGGGGGGGGCACCCTCTCCTGGTGCCTCATCTGAATAGTTACGTTCTTTCCTCCTTTGTGAGTAGGCACTTTATTCGCTATTTTCCCGAAGCGTTATAAAATAATGAAAATCTTAAATTGCATAATTGACTAAATTAAATTAAATTTTTATTTAAATATTTCAGATCTATGCAAATCACAGCAAGTTAATGGTTTTATAATTAATCAAATTATGTGAAAAAGATTTTACGATTTAAATAATCAAAGAAAAAACAGAACCTTATAGTAATTCTAAAAAATAATTAAATAGGTAGGGAAAACCTTCAACTTTTCCATTGAATTAAATATTAATTGTCAATTAAGCACTACAAAGAAGTGTAAATATTACTTCAGTTATACCCTAATATTGCAAAAAAATAATAAAATATTTTAGGATTTAAAAATATACGTAGCAGAAATTTATACACCGAAGTATTCGTACCCTAAATTAACTAATTTTGTACACTTAATTTTTGTTCTAAATAATTTAAAAATTTCACTACAATTCTAAAATATGAAAATATTTTTTATGACAATATTTTTAAAATTTCTCTTTTAAAAGAAAACAGACGAGGAATTAAACTAATTTAATTAAACGTTATTGAATTTTTAAATTTATCTTATTTTCATTTAAATTTTAAATTTAGTCTAAAAAATAATTTCTGAAATATCACTAAAAATCTAAAGTAAGAAAAGAATTTTTTTAAAAATTAATTTATTTAGTATCTCGAAAATTTCCCTTTTCTAAAAAGAAACCGTAAAAGAAAATTAACTAATTTTAAACTAATAATATATATTAAAATTTGAGGCCCTCATTAATTTTAATATAATTTAATTCAAATTACAAAATTTATTTTTAAAATCTATACATCATTGTCATTGGTTTCGTGTCCAGAGGACGGCCGGCTACTGTAAGATGGGATCAAATGGACCCCCGTCCAATGCACCGCTGCTGAAGACTGGTGATCTTCTCAGTATAAAAACATCAACCCAAGACGACTCTTTCGGTTCCACCCCAACCCCCTCCCATTCCTTCCTTATTAACTGAAGTTTGGTGGAACGGACGTTATAACTACAGTTTCCACCATATGAAGAATTGATACTTAACTTGAACATGATTGTGACTCGCAAAATAAACTTATTGCATAAAATAGCCTCGGAAAGGACTGAAACTTTAATTGACAAACAGCATGCATACGGAAAACGTAAAGGTCAAGTTTCAGGCGACGAATGGAGACTGGGTGTATGGAATGCTAGGGGGTTGAATGATCTCAAGTTAAAAGAAATACGAGAAACTATGCACATAAGGAAACTAGACATTCTATGTGTACCTGAAGCAAAGAAAAA